>JAHBCN010013184.1:0-24954 GCA_019359885.1 Listronotus oregonensis
TGAATGCATTGTAACAACCCCTAATATAAAGTGGATCTACGTTAACACCGAAACAAACTGTAATAACTAAACAATATTTCTAAAATAAAAGCATTAACATGGCAGGGCTTCGTATAATCGGTATATCATAATCACAGTCAATTGGATATAAATTCGGGCTTTGTATAATCGGTGTAGTAACTGTTAATTAAAATATACACTTAAAATAAAAACGGCATCATCGCCAGGCTTCGTATAATCGACATAACATAAACACAGTTGCCTTGTATATAAACATGGGCTTCGTAGAATCGTAGTAGTATCGACACTACTGAAATCCCCTTGCCTCCCAAAAGTCGGGCTGCCCCTCACCTGTGTTACGTAGTGGGCTTCATATAATGCGCCATACTTGTATATATATATATATATATATATATATATATATATATATATATATATATATATATATATATATATATATATATATATATATATATATATATATATATATATATATATATATATATATATATATATATATATATATATATATATATTATATTATTTTTAAAATTACTGTCAGAATGCCATGACTACATTAAAGCGGTTAATTTTAAATCAAGCAGCCATGGGGAAAATAACTAATCATCTTTTGTTTTTTAACCACTTCTTCAGAGAGTTAAAATTTGTAAAATCCTGTTTATGGTCATGTCGTAAGTTATTATTGCAAATGGTACGACGGTGGCTCGTTAGCATGTCCTGAAAGAATATTTTGATCCCAATGAATTGGTACCACATAGTCGGTATTTAGGATAAGACTGTTTAAAAATACACTTAATAAATTAATTATTTCTTTGTAAAATGAAACGGTAAAATGCGGCTTCATTTTATACAGAATGTCATAATATTATAACGAAACAAGAAAAAAAGCCGTCTTGCCATATAAAATTTAAAAATACTAGTCAGTTCCGGTTTCGCTCCTTTCGACTTTCTTACGACTCGGGCATTTTTCCGGAGAGCTGGAAAGCTGCATGTGTGCAACCTGTCCCCAAGAAAGGAAGCAAAACCCTTCTTTCTAACTATAGACCTATATCTCTTCTTTCTGTTGTTTGCAATGTAATGGAAAAATTCATGAATTCCCAAATATTGAAGTATTTGGAAAAACACAATATTTTACATGACAAACAGTATGGATTCCGTCACAGAAGATCCACAGCTGATCTTCTTTCTTTTGTCTCACATAACTGGAACAAGTCCCTTGAGTTTCTTGGTGAATCCCAGGTCGTTGCTCTTGCAGTTTCCTTTCTAATCGACATATATTAGTTATTGTAGATGGTCATTCTTTCAGCTTCTATCCAATTAATGCTGAGGTGTCCCAGGGCTTAGTACTGGCGCCAACTCTGTTTCTTCGTCACATCAACAAATCACTACGATCCTATCCATAGTTTTGAAGACGATAGTACCCTCCAGTCTAATATTCAATTTCTTAAGCCACCCTGTAATTCTAATTTGGAAAACAAGCGCAGGTCAATGCAGATATCTCTTTTACAAGACCCTAAAGCTATCTTGTATTGGGGCGCCAAATATCTTGTCCAGTTTAATGCCTCCAAAACATAGTCATGTTCGCTATTGCGAAAAAAGTCGGCCAATGCTCATCCGTTACTTATGAGCAGCCAAGTTCTGCAGAACAAAGAACCGTTTAATCTTGTCGGTGTTACTTTTGAGAATAACCTTAACTGGCACAAACACATTACATCCATAGCCTCAGTAGCTTCAAAAAAACTTGGATTCCTTTTTCGAGCCAAAAAGTATTTCTCTTCTTCTAATCTATATACTCTGGATGTATCCTAGATCAGACCCTCTTTAGAATATTGTTCTTACGTCTAGGGAATGGCGTCTCCTACAACACTTAGCATTCTTGACTCCATTCATAGAAGAGCTGTTCGTCTTATTAATGATCCCACACTTACAGAAAAGCTTCCTTCCCTTGCCCACCGACGAGCTGTAGGGGATTTGTCCCTCTTTTATAAGTATTTTCACGGCTTCTGCTCCGAAGAGTTGGCCATTATAATTCCTCCTTTAGCAGCTCCCAACTGACCAACACGTAGTACCACTTTTATGCATCCTTTTACAGTCCCACTTGAGAGGCCCCGAACTTTTCACTTCGTTTGTTCCTTCATTCCTAGAGTGTGCAGACTAGGGATGCGCGATGTTCATCGATGGTCTAAAAACATCGATGGTTGGTTGATCGATGATCGATGTTTTGCCATCGATGGTCGGGTATCGAAAACATCGATGATAACATCGATGTTGCCTTCTAACATCGATATTTTTTGCAAAGGTACAAAAAAGTGACAATGTTTTAAAAACAAATAATCTTAAGGATATACTAAAAATTTTTATAATGTTTGTTATCTAAAGTTTGGTAAAGACATAAAGGATTTGCCCATTATTTATTTATAAATGATTAATAATTAAATGTTATATAAGATTCAAGAAGTCTAAAAAAAAGTACAAACATACGTTTAAAACTGCTTTAAGCGAACTGAATCTCACACTTTATTTATACATACTTCTTCAATTTTGTATAAAAACTAAGACCTATATTATTAGAATTAATATTATTAGACTAAATAAGTATAATTATTATTATTGAATTATATTATGTAACTAATTAATATAATTCAATATTATTATTTATTAGACAAAAATAAGTAGCCACCCCTGATAATGAATCTTTCTTAATTCCGAGCCGAGCCGCACTCCGCTAAAAGATCATAGTGTCCGGCTCTTTTGGCGGTGCCTTTGAAGTTGGCGGTAAGCTATGGATGCTAATAATGCAAAAAGACCATGAACGAACCATCGCATCCTACCATCGATGGTCAGGTTTCGATGTTGCCATCGATGTTTAACATCGATGTTTGGCTTCGATGTCGCATCCCTAGTGCAGACTATGGAACCTGCTACCGCACAAGTTTTTCCTTTTTCTCCAAATCATTAAATTTTTAAGTCTCGTGTGAATAAACTCCCGATTACCACACTTTAGACACCCACGGTACGTTAGTACTTAAAGCCTTCGTGGACTGTCCCAAGATAAAAAAAAAACCGAAAGGGTAGGCAAGAGTGAAATGAAGCAAACAAATTTACTAAACTAATTCTATTCTTTTTTTGTGTTCTAGAATAAATATTTTTTGACTTTTAAAAGATAAAAAAAAAATGGCTGTAAATCTTTATTTAGGTACTGCTAAAAGTATTAAATATACAGGGTGATTGGTAAGTAGAGGCGAAAAACCAAGGCCCGAATTAATTTTTTAATTCTGAATCGAAAACCAAGAATACTTTTTTTGCAAATTTTTCCTCCTTTGCAAGATATTTCACTATAAAGTTTTGCCAAAAAAAAAAAAATCACATTGTGGGTGTCGCTTATCTCAATTGGCGCTGTTAAACTATTACGTCACATGAAATCAAGTTTGACCTTTGTCAAAAGTTAGACACTTGTCAATCTGTTATTGGAAAAATCACAAGAAAATGGAGTTCACTAACGAAGAATATGTTGATATTGTTTATGTATATGGGTATAACATAATAATTATTTAACATGTGCACCGAAGTGCCTACCTTTTGACAACGGTCCTACTTGATTTCATATAACATGATAGTTTGAAAGCGCCAACTAAGATTAGCGACACCCACAATGTGATTTAAATTTTTTTTTGGCAAAACTTTATGGTGAAATATCTTGGAAACGAAGGAAAATTTGCGATTCAGAATTAAAAAATTTATTCGGGTCTTCATTTTTCGCCTCTTCTTACCAATCATCCTGTATATCTCATCTACAATTATATTTACACATATACATATTTTTTATTATCTATAATTCATCCTTAACTACATAATTTGCCTCAACATAGTTCTCGAGATCACTGGGTAATAATGCACTATCCAAAGCTTTAGCCAAGGCCCAGTATCTTCGCCTTAACAAAAATGCACTTGTTTTTGGCTGTCTATTTCTAGTAAAGAGACCTTTTTTGTTTCCACCGACTCGCACATATGCTGGAAATAAAAAATACCAAAATAAATTTTTCACATTTGCAGCTTCGGCTGATAATTTAAATGACCATGCACACTTTAAATGAGTTTTTGGCGACCGGTGAAATTAAACCAAATCTTAATATGTTATTAGGGACCTTAAAAGAAACAATTTTTATCATTGCACCAAAACTCTTAACCTACAGGGGAGCTGCTAGAGCTCGGTATAATCGTTAGATCAAACGAACTTACCTGTGAAGTTCGATCCAGATTATATGAGGCCCCATCGAAGTAAATAAGATAAGTCGTAGTACCTCCATTCCTGGCGTATGCATCACAATTTTTTAAAATAAACACCATCCCCGCGCTCTCTCCGATCTCCGCACGGCCCATTCGATGTATAATCAGTCATTTTCAAAACTTGTCGCAACAATTTTTCGGGTTTCGGGAAGGGCGGGTTCTTATTTACTTCGATGGGGCCTCATATAATCTGGATCGAACTTCACAGGTAAGTTCGTTTGATCTAACGATTATATTCGGCCCCATCTCGTAAATAAGATAAGTCGTAGATATTTAGAGATTTGTTGCGACGGTATTATTATTATTCTTTAATTAAAATATATACACAAAGTTATAAAGGTCTCATTTTATTTATTTTATACTAACTATAAGGTTAGGTACATTATAAGTTTTTTTTTTTTTTTTTTTTTTTTTTTTCATGTACTTACAAGAAAAAAAACCTAATATATTTAATAGATCTAAAAATAGAAAAAACGAACAACGATTATAAACTCGGAACGAACAACAATAAACGACTAATAATTAATTGTAAACATTAATATCTAATACGCTACATAGCTAAAATTTTAACCGCTTAAAACGGTTTCTGCAAAAGTTTTTTCCGATATTAAGGGTCTGTTATATACCTCCGCAAACATCCTGGAGTTTTTAGACCAACCTGCTGAGAGTCGAATTGTATCTATATTTAATCCTTTCCTTTTTGCCGCAGATGTGGATGCATGTCTTGTACTATAAGGACTAAACCTATTAACATCCACACCACTCTTAACCAAAATGTTTTTAATCCACCGGCTTAGCGTTTGGGCGGTTGCTTTTTTATGCGGTTTTCTAAAGGATATAAAGAGACTTTTTTCCTTTCCCCTTAAAGTTTTTGTTTTTTCTAAATAGGTAGTAAGAGTTTTTGCAACACAAACATTGTGGTCTGATTTTAGAAAAGGTAATTGCATTATAGGTTGGCTTCTATTCCTTGCAGATGTTTTGGTCCGCCCTGTAATGGCAATTTCAATTCTAGAATCGGTAGAATAAATATTGCCAATCTCTATGAGCCACAAGGTTTGCAACCTCTGTCCGTTGCTAGAGCCCACAGTGTTACTAGCTTTTGTGTTAATAATTCTAAACTTATATTATCATTGTCTAGAGTTCTTACATAATTTAATACGACCGTAGGGTCCCATGTATTCTCATACTTGGGTAACCCTGGTCTAAGCATATACACCCCTTTAAAAAACTTTTTAATGCGAGCATCCTGGGCCAGATTTGGATCTGCTATTTGTGCTATAGCCGACCTGTACGTGTTTAGTGAACTGTATGAAACACCTTTATTAAAGTGAAATGTTAAAAAATTCCAGGATGTTTGTTACAGAGATAGAAAAGGGATTAATATTTTTCTGAGAACAGAATTCCCACCACAGCTTTAATCCCGAACTGTACTGCTTTAAAGTGCTTTTTGCAATAGAAGCCATACATATATTCCAAGCTTCTTCCGGTACCTTTGCTATCTGTAGTGTTTTCCCCATAATCGTCCCCCATCAGAGAAAGTTTGGTTGATAGTGGGTGAGGGTTCTATTAACAGAAAGTAATTTTTTGTTAGGTGGAAATGTAACCGGTTCAGAGATCAATAGGGACATAAAAACGGGATACCAGGGCTGCGTGGGCCAGACAGGTACAACCACGATTCCTTCAGCCTTATCAGTGATAATTTTTTGTAATGTCTTGAGAATAATGCTAAAGGGAGGAAAAGCGTAAAAGAAAAAATTTTTCCAATTAAGGGTGAAAGCATTTATTGCAAAGGCATCGGGATCATTCTGCCATGACACATAACATTTACATTTGGTATTTATGCGACTTGCAAATAAATCTAACGTGGGTTCTCCTAAATGCGCTACTAATTTTGTAAAAGCTGAATCGTTAAGAGACCACTCTGTGTCAATCTGAAATGTACGAGAGGCGGTGTCTGCCTCCCTGTTATCCCCAGATTTTATGTACGAGGCAAAATATAAATGTTTTTCTTTTCACACCATTGCCAGATTGTTCGACTTAATGCGTTTAGTTTTTTGAAATTTTACGCTTCCCATACAGTTTATATAGGCAATTGCTGTGTTGTTGTCCACTCTGCATAAAATCGAGCAATCTGATAATTCCTTTGAAAACATTTCAACCCAAAAATACCGCCAAGAGTTCCAAGTAGTTTATGTGATGATTTCTCTCTTGTTCTGACCAGATACCTTGTGCATTTTATTTTCGCAGTGAGCCCCCATCCTATTAAGGAGGCATCCGAGAAGATCTCTTTTACAAAATTATTTTTTTTAAGCAAACTTTTGCTATTGCTTTTAAGTTTTCGTAACCACCATTGAAATTCATCACTTAAGCTACTTGGAATTTCCATAATAGCATTAAAATTTTCTCTGTGTCTCATTAAGGCCAAATATTTCTCTCGTTCAAACATTTTTGTATATAAATAACCATAATCGACCGCTGGACAAACTGAAATCAGTTTTCCTAACATTTTTTCGAACATTCTAATCGAGCAACTCTTTTTATTTGCAAATGATGTAATTAAGCAAAACAAGTTTTCTTTTTTATTATTTGGTATACCAATTGTCATATCCACAGAGTTGTATTCGAAACCTAGATATCTACATATTTGCTGTGGTTTTAGTGAACTCTTATTATAATTTATTAGAAAACCCAAGGATTCTAAAATGTTGATAGTTTCCTTGACATTTTCTAAACAATCTTTATAAGAATTCCCCAAAAGCAAAAATCATCCCAAATATACAACTGATACGTAACCTTTGCTTCTCAAAAAATACATTATAGGTTTTATCAATTTGTAAAAAGCATCGGCGCAAAATTGATACCAAAACAAAAGGCAATTATATTGAAAAACCATATCTTGAAAATAAAATCTCAGGTATTTTCTATCCTGTTGTCGAATAGGGATCAAAAGGTAAGCGTCCTTTAAATCTAATTTTGACATGAAACATCCTTGTGTAATTATATTGGATACCACCTTTGATCCTCTAATTTAAAGTGTTCATCTTTTATAAAACGGTTTAGATTTTTAAGATTCAAAATAAACCTAGTCGAGCCATCTGGTTTTGGAATAGTAAAAATGCTCGAAATAAATTGATCTTTACAAGGTTGAACACGGGATATGGCTCCTGATTTTAATAATTTATTGATAGCTTTTTTACTATTTCCAATTCGCTAGATGACCATCTAGGTTGTTTCGGGATAAAAAGTTGTTTTGGTCTTTTTGTAAAAGGAATTTTTACACCTTTCACCCAGGACAAAATACGCTTGTCCTGGGTAAAAACTTTTCCCTTTTTTATAGAAGTGTTTAAGCCTTCCTGCTGTATTACCTACCACTAATGACGTCGACTCCCCCCCTCGTCCCGGTACTTGGGATGTTTTTGGCCCGGTTTCTGGTGTCCTGACCGATGCTTCACGGTGAACTTGGGGTTCGTGGGAGCTTGACTGTACGGTCCCCCTCCTGGCTCCCGAAAATTCTTGGGTGGACCTTTCCAGTTTAAATTTCCCTTCGTCTTTTTGGGAGGTTGTTTTGCGGTTAATAATTGTTTAGAAGAAACTTGTAGATCTTTTGCTATCTTAAGCCTTTCGCTTAAATCTTCCCCGAACAACCATTCATCTATTTTTGACTCCATAAAGGGTCCTTTAGATCCTTATTCAAGTTTAGGGACACCAGGTCTCTTCTGGACATGCTAAATATATGATGAATGTCAGCTAAGAGCGGCCTGCGTCGCTTAATTGTTCAATAATATCTTTATTGCCCGTGCTATCCTCTCCCCCTTCTTTATTTAACAAGCTGGTAATTGCTTTACTTATAGCCGAGAGACTTGCACTAATTTGAGCCTGTTGACTCACGAGGCGTTCATCTCGTTTTATGACCGAGTCAACAGCGGCATGCTTGACCAATGGATTTAATTTTGGGGTCCCAAAATGTTTTGCATTTTCGGGCGAAGGATATTTCTTAATTAATTCAAGCTTTCCTTCTGCATCTAACCCCATCTTTATAATGTGTAACCATCGGTCTCCCACATTCGGGTGAATGGGAGCACTATATTGAATGTCCGTATTAACCTCCGAACCCAATAGCGACAAGATGTCGGAATGTAGACTCGGATGGTTTGATGTGGTGCCTGCTTCGTTCGCTGAGTCCCTGAAAAAAGGAATTCCCTTTACTTAATATCATTGACTGGCGAGAACTGACAACAGAGCCCAGTCAAGGCATACTAGGGGTTTTTTTGGTTCATGTCATCATAAACATGAAAAAAAAAAAAAAATGCTAATGGATAACATAAGAAGTTAAGGCACGACAGTGGTTTTTGGTTCATGTCATCATAAACATGAAAAAATACTAAACTGATAACATAATCAGTTTTTGTATAACAGTGGTTTTTGTTCATGTCATCATAAACATGAAAAATTCAAAAGCAAACCATCCACTACTGACATCATAATCAGTATGTACTGCCTTCTTTTCCAACTAGTGTCTAACATTCTCATTATCATAAATGATCACCAATATTTATTACCTTTATTAATTATTTCTTCCCCTTCTTCCGCCGAGGACTCGCTGCTAAACGAATTTTGCTCCGAGTCAAGCTCTGATCGTTGATCTGACTCATCAGATTCCCGAACTCGAATATTTTCTGCGCTTTTTGCGCTCAAGTTTTTCATCCTTTTTCCAGGCTCTCCAAGGTTTTAAGAATTCTTGCATTACTCACAGGTGAAACACTGCGTTTTCTTTTTCTCGAAACTTTAGGCATAATGGCACTCAACACTCACTTTATCGGTATCTAATTTAAAAAACAAACAAACAAGCATAGCGAACGCGATATACTTTTACCATCGATGTGATTCGATACGCACAAAAACAAAGACTGATTATACATCGAATGGGCCGTGCGGAGATCGGAGAGAGCGCGGGGATGGTGTTTACTTTAAAAATTGTGATGCATACGCCAGGAATGGAGGTACTACGACTTATCTTATTTACGAGATGGGGCCGAATATAATTTGTGTCTTGCTAATTTAAAAAATAATGGTTTCCTAAGTATTACATGTATTTAAATAGTTAATCATACTAAAACTCTTCATATTTACTGTGTATATTAACTTATTTAACTTATAAAGTGCTAATAGGTAAAATAAAAATACAGGGTAATTTAGAAAACCAATTGTTTAACGCCGTATGAAAAACAATAATAGGTATCCTTAATAAGAAATCTGTAATATTACTGTTAACGAAAAACAAATTAAGTCAAAATAACTGTGCAGGGTGTACAACTAAGAAAGGAGGCCGGCTGTATCTCAAAAAATATTTATCGCACAGCGTTGGGGAAAAAATATTGTTAGTAAAACTGGTCAAGAGAAATAACTGGAAATTATTTTCAAGTTTTGAAATGGCCGCTAGGGGGCGTAACTGCAATCTTGAATCTAAAAAAGTGATGTTTCTGTGAATTTTGCTATATTAACCTAACAAAAAAATACCTGATCTTTAAAGTCGAGGATAATCTAATCCTTTTTTGTTTGACAGTTTTTGCTATATCTCTAAAAATAAAGTGGTGGGGGATTTTCAAAGGTTTCCGTCAAACACACCCTGTATCTTCGAAACGGCTGAGCCGATTTTAACAAACTTGGGCTGGTTGAAAAGAGCTGTTCTTGGGCTATAAATCTTAAAATATTTAAAGTTTTGTTAGTTTCACACGTCGCCTAGAGGGCTTTTTTCGACATTCCGAGAGAAATGGTTAATTTTCTCAAAAAATTAAATGCATTGGTATAATTTTTTCTTTAATAAAAAGTAGCTAAATAATGCCCAAACAAGCTCGCGAAAACCGAATCTCGATATCTTGTTCCTTACCTCAAATTTAGGCCAAAGAAAATTTTATTCGTCAATATCTCAAAAACTATAAAAGCTACAAGAAATATTACATGACTTAAATTATGTATTTTTATAAAACCTTTAATTTAGGTTTTAAAATCTTTTCATCCTAATGCAGTACTTTATAAGTTATAATCAAAAAAAGCGAATTCTACGGGTATACCTTAAAAAAATCCTGAAAATTCGATTTTTTGATTATAACTCGTAAAGTATTGCATTTAGACGAAAATATACATAATTTATGTCAAAAATTGTCAAACAAAAAAGGTTCACATTGTCCTCGACTTTAAAGATCGGGTATTTTTTTGTTAGGTTAATATAGCAAAATTTACAGAAACATCACTTTTTTGGGAGGATAAATTCTAAAAATATATATTTTTAAAAATTTAAAATTTAGGGTCACTTCCGGTTAAACCGGAAGTAAAAAAAATTGTATTATTGTCATTAAAAGCGTGCCCTTTATAACAGGTGAATCACGATTTTAAAATTAATTCTAATAAATAGAAAAGTTACGGGCTGTTACATGTCCGCAGTGTCACCCGGTATATTAATAAAAATATTATTTAGGACATGGATTATTATTTTTTTGGTTACCCTGTATTTTTATTTTACCTTATATACAATCCTTAGCAAACCAATAATTTTTACATTAGCAAGACACAAATTATACCTAGTAGGTTTAGAATTTTGGTGCAAAGATAAAAATTGCTTTTTTTGAGGTCCCTAATAACATATTAAAATTTGGTTAAATTTCACCGGTCGTCAAAAACCCATTTAAAGTGTACATGGTCCTTTGAAATATTTAGGTACTAATATGAATTATAGGTGTACATTAGCGTATATTGTCTAGTTGACATACTTTCTGCCGTTTTAAAATCCGCATAATTCCAAATGTGCTCTCCAATAAACCATGAGTTTTGTTGCCTAAGTGCATCAAATGCCTTGAAATGTCGTGACATCAAAGTTTGTTGAAATTCTTCGGTCCAAATATAAGTGGGAAGCTGAAATTTAGGTAAAAAGGAGAAAATTATCTGAATGAATCCTCCTTGTAGTCAGTAATAGCAAGTAATTAATAGAATCCTCTTAAGGAGTAAATAAAAAACCATGGTGTATACTTACAATATGTAAACCTTCTAAAGTATCTGCACCATATTCAGAACAAAAAATCGGTTTATTGTATTTGGCAAACCAATTTTCTGCTTCTTCTATTATTCTGGGTGTAATGCCATCTAAGTCAGCGGTATTTTCGTACCATGCTTGGTACCTATTAAAACCAATGATATCCAAGTATTGACCCTTAAAAATAAAATATTTAGAATATATACATATCATACTAATAAATTATGCCAAATATTAGTCAAAGTTAAAGTAAAAAAATAAAAATTGAAAAATGTATAATTCATTACGTATTTACTCTTATTTTTAGCAAAATTTCTTTCATCTCAAAATTAAACAACCTCGCACTAAATTTAGAAAACGGTTATAATTGTATTTATGATTGTACTTACTATATGATCTACGTCATAAGATTGTGCTATTGCTGCAGTCACAGGTCTTGATGTGTCTAAAGATTTAATATGGGCAACTACTTGCCTAAAAAAATTAAAACTGCCTTTGGTAGTTAATTCTTTAATTAATTTTGATTATTTTAGGTTAGATTATCAAATTTAAAGTATAGTAATGAAAGGTAAATTATATACAAAAGTATATTATTTTTGACAGCAAGACGCCATATTGTTTGTTTTATGGTTTAATGGACAAAATGAACTGTTTTTTAAAAAAGGAAAGAACCGTTTAATTCAAATTCACCAATAAAAGATTTGTTGAGGTTTTCCAAGAATTATTCGAAACTTATTCATAAGCATAATGTATTGGAGAGTGATGAAAGAACTTTGTACCACATTAGCCTAAAGTAGACTATTAATGGCCATTCTGTTAAATTCTATTACAGATCCTTATCCATTAAAAAAAGTAAGGGTTTAACAAAATTCTTTGGTTTTTGTAAAAAATGGATCACGTCTTCCCATGACTATTTTACAAATTTGACTAACCCACCGACGCCTACCGATTAGAAGTAAATAAGAGAAAATTTTACTCTTTTTTTTAACTTACATCTCAACTTTTCTTAAATTTAAATAATGTTAAAATCTTAACTGCATTTGCTTTAATTTTTAGTACTTCTTAAATTACCGCCTAATTTACTACTTGAATAACTAACACTATCTATTTAAAACGACTATCTTTCAGCCATATGGAAGTTAGAAGGTGGTGGGTAAAAAATACAGAAATGAGTTAAATAATCAAAAAGAGACATTCTCGCAAGAAGTACAACGCACATGTCTTTTAATTAGTTTATTATGGAAGTTTCATTAATAAAAACTTTGTTATTCTGGTGTTTATTGTTTTATACATTGTTAGTGTGAATATTTTTCTTTGTGATTTATTTTAACTGACTTCATTTGCTTCTATTCTTATAAATTACAAATTTAATAAATAATATTATACACTGTGCATTTGTGCAAGCGATCCCGGCGATTCGATCGTCTAAAAACGATTTCGCGCCATGGAAATAAATAAGACTGTAGTGGTAATACTACAAACTTTATTTCATTTGTCAACTGTCATTGTCATTGAGCTGATTTATTTTTTTAAATAGCAATTTGAAGACTTCCGTTTCGACTTTCATCAAGTGAAGTCACGCGTTTGGAAGCTCTTTCGTGGGAATCGACCGCAGTGGCGCGACCGCGTGTTTTTGGTCGTGAAATTTAGGGGTCTTTCTACTGGCGCTAAGCGCTGTGAGTAGTTGAACGCCTAGTTTCTGTTTTTACATTTTATGTACTGCACGAGGTATCTTCCTACGGCGGAGGATTGTTTGCGCGCCCATTGTGAGATGTCAGACTGGCAGCAAGCTGGTTGTACGCAATACCAGTAGCAGTTCTTGGTTAGATCACTGTTAATTATGTCTTTCATTGATTAAGTTGTGTATAAGTCGGAATTTCTGAGGGCTACAAAGCTTGACTATCCATCCCAACCTATAAGTGGAAAGGGAAGCACCGAGTAAACGGCAATGGAATTAAAAAAGATTGGCAGTCAAGGCCATAATAAGAATAGATAATAAATAGCGATGTGATGTATTTTTATATTGTTGTCAGTTATTATTTTTGCAAAATTATAGTTTTTGACTGTCTTGGATGATATGTTGTGTATCTGTGCAGTCTTGCCAAGCAAGGTTTTTCAGATTTGTCAAAATCGTGAAGAAAAATCCCCTTGTGTCTGGTCTTGCATGAGTGTATCATTTTTTATTCCTTGTAAGTATTATAGTTCTGTTTTAAAATCGGTGATATTCCCCGAGCTTTTGCCCCCTTTCCCTATCGTTGACATATCATTTTCATCGTAATTTTCGACTTGAAGGATTGTAGTGTAGATTCCGTGTAAGTACAAGGCCGTTCTATTAAATAAAAATATTTTTTACTTACTGAAAATATGGTCCGCTTTCATTAAATTGGGTCTTAGGCTCATTCGCACAAGACCAAGCTACTACCGAAGGTCTATTTTTATCTCGATTATACAATTCGATAAAAGACCTTTTATGATTTTCTAGTAGCTCATCCCCAAACTGCCTAGAAAAAAAAACCGTTTGGTTAATAATATAAAATTTCAGTATACATTCCTAAATAGTTATATAGGGTGATACAAATTAAATGGAATAGTAAGCAAATTCGAAAACCGTAATATTTAGCTAAGTTTTCCAATTTGGTCATTATTATAATGAGGTTAAAAAACTAAAAATCTTCTTAATGCGTTGGATAATATCAAAAGTGCTGTTATTTTTGCTTATGGTATTTTTTGACAAATAATCTAGAAATGACTGAATGAACTGACTTTTTTGACAGCACTTTGTTATGCAGTAAATGGTGCTTTTTTAAATACGTTTATTTTTTAAATACTAAGGATTTTTTCGCGACATACCGTTTTTAACTACTGGTTGATAGCAGTTCTTTCCCCCACCATTCTAACCGTGTTTAACCCGCCTATCCTCGCAAAAATGAAACGGTTTATGTATGTCACCCATGTATCAACTTATACTAATCGTTTAATACAGGGGTCTCCAAACTTTCCAGCCTTAGGGCCATACTGATTACTCCAGTAAGTTCCGAGGGCCAAAACCATATTATCATTGCTGCCGGTGGTAAGAAGTGAAATAGTCCACTGATGAAAAAAGTCCGAAAAAGTACACAACGTTTAAAAGGCTGCAAATCGGACTAAAGTCCAAAACGGCAACACTGCATATTATTAATTTTCCTGTCATTATCTGTAATTTCTAGATTAGTCGTAGAGTACGAGCCATGAGGAGTAACCTGACACGACATCTGATGGACACAAGCGGAAATAGATAGTACCTTCTATCGCTAACAGATGGCGCTAATAGCACGTACAGAATAATCTCGTTGGTTCGAGAAAGTTCTGGTGTCTTCCACTCACTTCTAGATGGCAGTAATTGGAATATATAAGAAGGCTAGTGGCGCAACCACAAGTCAATTCCTATGACACTGTTGTTAAATAAAATATTGCATACCTCCTTAAAACGTGTTTGTGCGTGTTTAAGTTTAAGACATCTTTATAACAGTATTTTGATTTGAATTGTTGCTTTTGTGTGTGAATTAGTAGTATGGAAAAGAAGCGAAAAATTGATAGTGAATGCAGAAAATTCAAAGATCAGTGGAACATTCAGTATTTCGTAATTGAGTCCAGTAACAAGGCGCTATGTTTGATTTGCAATGAAAGCATAGCCGTTCTCAAAGAATATAACATTAAACGTCATTATGAAACAAAACATTTTCAAAATTACTCAAAATATACAGGAAGTTTGCGGACAGAAAAATTCGAAGCTATGCAGCGCGGATTGAAATCGCAGCAATCTTCATTTACAAAACTCAAAACTGAACAAGAGGCTGCAACTCGTGCCAGCTTTCGTGTGGCTCTTGAAATTGCAAAACGTGGAAAACCATTCACCGATGGATAAATGATCAAAGAATGCATAATTGCAGTAGCCGAAGAAATGTGCCCTGAAAAGGTAAATTTATTAAAAACTGTCAGTATGTCAGGGTAGAAAACATCGCTGAAAATATATCCTCTCAACTGTTCGACAAAAATGGACATTTTGAGTGGTTTTCTTTGGCCTTGGATGAGTCAACGGATGTGTCAGATACTGCTCAGGTGTTGATTTATATTCGAGGAGTAGATAAAAGCTATGTAGTGCACGAAACACTTGATATGTATAGTATTCATGGCACAACTACTGGTACAGATATTTTTAAAGGAGTTGAAATGGCCATTAATCAAAAGAACCTTCGATGGAAAAACTTGAAATGTATTACATGAGTGGGAAAGATAAAGGAGTGGTCGCTCTTGTGTCAAAGGCTGTAGAAAATGACGGTGGTTCAAAACCATTAGTCTTACATTGTATCATTCATCAACAGTCTTTGTGCGGAAAATGTTTGGATATGTCTGACGTTCTGAAACCAGTCATATCAACTGTTAATTTTATCAGATCTTTTGGGCTGAATCACCGACAATTCCGACAATTCATTGAAGAGTTGGAGAAACTGACTTACCTTATCAACTGCCGTACGCTGGTTAGTGTGGGAAAGTCCTTCAGCGCCTTTTTGAACTTCGAGCAGTGATCGAAATTTTTTTGAATAAAAAGCATAGCCCTCTTACTGAATTACAAAACAACGCATGGCTGTGGAAGTTAGCATTCTATGTTGATTTGACAAAACATGTGAACGAACTGAATTTGGGATTGCTGGGAGAAAACCAGCATCTTCCTGATTGATACACTAATATCAAATCATTCCGGAAGAAATTGAGACTGTTTCAATCACAACTACGAAGTAAATGTTTTTCACATTTTAAAACATGTAAATATTCAGCCACACTACTGAGACTGAGTTTCCTATCGATTTTGCAATGAAACTTTGAGTGCTTTGAAGATAAATTTTGATACTCGTTTCTCGGACTTTGATGCCATTGGAATCAAATTAAGATTTTTCGAATCTTTTGATACTGACATTGAAACCCTAGCCCCGGAACTTCAAATGGAAATGATTGATCTACAATGCAGTGATATAATTAAGAACAAATATCAAAACTCATCTTTTGTTGAATTTTATAAGAGTCTTCCACTGACAAATTTGATAATTTGCATAAATTTTGGGGTTCTGTTTTCTGTTTTTGGTACTACTTATTTGTGTGAGAAAACCTTCTCCAAAATGAAGTACACAAAAAATGTTTAAGATCGAAATTAACTGATGAGCATCTTAAATCTCTTTTAATAATTGGTACAAGTAAAATTAGTCCACAACTACAAACTATTGTCAGTGGAAAACTCAATTACATAAATCTCATTATATTTCATATGTCATTATGTTTGTTATAAGTTATGTGATTATTTAAAATGAATAAAATGTTAGTTGGATTCATTTCAAAATTTGTTAGTTATTATATACTGAAGTTAAATTTTCTGCATATTATACATGTCTTTACTCATTAAATTTGTGTTTTTTATCCAACTTATCACAAAAACAAAACAATAAGCCTACAAGAATGTTATGAGTTAGCGGAGTTAGCCCATGACCATATCAATGTAGATGTCATATTAATAATTATTCAACATAAAATTAGAATACTTCAGTAAACTAAATTTAATTTGCTATAAAAATTATTTGTTCTCTAAAAGGAGTTTTCAAGTATGCTAGCTCTCCGCGGGCCCGCCAAAATCTGTCCGCGGGCCGGATGTGGCCCTCGGGCCGTAGTTAACATACCGGTTTATTTTCGCGAGAAGCGGTAACGTAGGGGAAGGTGTTCTGTCGTCAGTATCTACGTCATTATTTTGTACCCAGTATCCACCGCTATCGCCACTAGTCAGGAGGAGCGTTGATAATGGTTATATCAAATTTAAAAAATGGAGGATTCGCGGTTTTCATTTTTTTTGGTTCTTGATGTTTTTTTTTCTATTGTTTAACAACTATTTGGATTGCAGATTTTTTGGTTTATTAGTTCATTCCCAAATGGATGAATTAATACAATTATATTACAATCATAAAGGAAAAATTTTCTTATTATAGTTGACTTGGAAACAGCTAATATCTTATTAAATGAAAAATTTGGTTTATATATTATCTTTTCGACTTATTTCTTAACTCTCCAAAGACCTTACATTTAAATTTAAACTTAAAAGTGTATTAAACCAAGTAGTAAGTTGACATACGTAAACCGTTTCGTTTTTGCGAGGATAAGCGGGATAAACACGGTTAGAATGGTGGGGGAAAGAACTGCTATCAACCAGTAGTTTAAACGGTAAGTCGCGAAAATATCCATTAAGTTTATATCCAAATGTAAGGTCTTTGGAGAGTTAAGAAATAAAACAAAAAGATAATATATAAACCAAATTTTCCATTTAATAAGATATTAGCTGTTTCCAAGTTAACTGCAACAAGAAAATCTTTTCATTTATGATTTAAATTTAAACCCTAGCAAAAAAACATCACAAGAACCAAAACAATAGAAAAGCCGCGAATCCTCCATTATTTTAATTTGACACGTGACATAAGCATTTTTAACGCTTCTCCTGACCAGTGGCGATAAAGGTAGATACTGGGTACAAAGTAATGACGTTGATACTGACGTCATAATACCTTCCCCTACGTTACCGCTTCTCGCCAAAATAAACCGGTATGTTAACTGTCCTAACAATTTTCAACGCGGTATGTCGCCAAAATTTGATGACTGTTTATTTGGAATGCATAAGTTTCCGAAATAACAGAATAAAACTTATTTTTGCTAAAATACAAAGTTTACTAACAAAAAAGTTACTCTTTTTAAATTTAATTAAAAACGGCCGTGTTAAAATATTACAGTACTTTGAGACTTGAGGCTTATTATTAGAAGTTTTTATATTTCTGATAAAATTAAAATTACATAATAATACATTGCCAAAAAGATATTTACATTTTTTGAAATAGAACCCTTGCACATTTGTTTTTTTATTGGCTAACCTAAACCATGCTTCTGACACATATTTTTATATATCAAATTCTATAACAGAATTACAAGTATTTAAAATTCAAATATAAACCCTTTTCGCTGAAAGGGTATCTACAAGTGGGTAACCATACGTATTCACGACGCCGATTGACAGCGGCGACCGAAGGTAAATTCCAATATTACATCTCTGATAAAGGGGAGTAAATAAAATACCAAACGGAGCTAATCCGTATATTAAAAAACCTTTGATTTTCAATCAGTGGAAAAATGCAATTTTCATTTGTTTGTTTAAAAAGTAGATTACTAGAATCTGTTCATTTTCGTTTGTTCATACACATTAGGAAAAAACGTATTGCATGGGTTCAAAAAGTCGGTAGTTTTTAGAGCTTCAATCTATTTTTTGTGGTAATAAATGAACTTTGACGGTGTAATTACCTTTTACATTCATTATGTTGCATATTTAATTGACAAGAAACCGATTTATTTTACTTTGGAATAAAGGAACGCGATATATTCTTTCTTTTTGCTTTGAATGAAATAAATAAAATAAAATAACAAAGCAAATAAAACTAATATTGAAACCCGGCTTCTCTTGTGTCGTCATACAGCTTTTTGGTCAGATGAGAACTTTAAATCATAATTACGCTGAAAACTATTTTTTCTAAGTAAGATATTCGGAAGAAAGTTCTTTTCGTTTTTTGAATAAAATAAATTTTATGCAAGGGGCCCATTCTATTTTTATTATGTACGTAGGCTGCTCCATAAGTCTTGCAATATGAGAAACATATCAAGGTTGAACTTGTTTGAATGGTCGGATTAATAAGAATTGAGACAAATAAGTCCATATACTCATGTTATTCCTGTGCTCAGTCTGTTTGTTACATGATTAGCGGAAAGTTGTAAAAATGGCTTGTCTCAGTCACCGTGATTACAGAGTGATATTTTACTACAAATTCAAACGTGGATTATCTTACCAAGAATGCCATGACAAAATGTCTGAAACTTTCGACGATAAGTGTCCTTCTGTCTCTACCATATTCCGTTGGTATAAAGAATTTTAACGAGGAATCTTCAATTTAGATGATGATGAAAGATCATGCCTCCCAGTGACGAGCAGGTCTCAAGAAAAAACTGCCGCAGTTAAAAATATAACTACAGCCCGTCGAATTACTTATAGACAGATTCAAGAGATTTTAAGTTTTGGTGCATTCACCTTAAATTCGATTTTACATGAAGATTTAAAAGTAAGAAAGTTAGGTTCTTTATGGATCCCTCATTCCTCGATGAGTTTAGCGAGCAAGCTCGTGTCAATTAGTGTAAAAAAATGTTGAAGAAATATGACTCTGCCCATTCAAAGGATGTTGATTCATTCGTGACAGGAGACAAAACCTGGTATATTTTTCGACGTTTCCAGTAAATCTCAATCTAAACAATGGGTGTTTGAAGCGCCGACCATAGTTAAACAACAAAGAACAGTTAAAAGAGAATGATCGCAGTATTCTTTGCTAAAAGAGGCCTCATAGTGTTGGATTCACAGAAGACCGTCACCACTGCTTGGTATACAGGCGTTTGTTTACCTCAAGTTATAAATAAGCTGAAAGAATTGCGACCGAAATCACGCCTCAGTACTTGGTACTTTCACCACGAGAACGCGCCGGCACATCGGGCAAGCTTGACTCAGAAGTAGTTTTTGATCCAATCGAGACTCACACTGTTGGATCATCCTTCTTATAGCCCAGATTTCTTCTTCTTTTATAAAGAAAAAATTAAAAAGCCAAAAATTCGCAACTGAAGAGGAATTATTAAGAGCTTGGGATAATGCATGTGCTTCAGTTTCAAAGGATAAATGGCAAGAGATGTTTAGTAGTTGGTTAATATGTATGCAAAAGTGTGTAGACCCTGATGGCATTTATTTTGAAAAAAAGAATGTATAAAGAATTTTTACCCTATAAACATTGAATAATGGAAAATCAATGGCCCAATATACTTTTTCATTTATTTATTCAACTGCCCATTGACACAATATATGTTGGTGCCAACATCGGCCCATATTGCGTTTGGCAAACCGGCCCATTGACACTTATCAGTTAGTTTGCCAATACTTCTACATATTGGCCCTATGATATATTTATGGAGGCCCACTGTTGAAAAACCATTGGGGTGTTAACGATATAGTAATTAATATTTACCGGTGTTTCAATTAGGGCCACTTTGGAAAATCATTGGGATATTAGCTAAATACTAACTAATATTTACCGTGTTTCATTAAGGCTAACTGTTAGAACACCACTGGAAAACCAAATAAAATAAAAATGTAAAAATTTTAATTTTTATTAAAAAAATATATGAATACATAAAAACTATAATATATTGCCTTGAGCACAACAAGACAAACGAGGCACTTAAAACAATGTGGTTTGCATATGAATTTAAAATTTCATAAGATAGTCTAACTACAAAAATACCAAACAAAGTCAGAATTAACATAACAGCCAATAATAATACGAAATATAATAACAAAGATTCTAAAAACTATAAAATATCACCATAATATACTTTTCATTTGCCAAAACACCCAAAAAACACAAAAACTACCAAAAAACGGTACAAACTTTTCGATCACGTAATCCCAAATCATTCACAAAAATTACCAAACTTCTGAAAAAGTTAGGTTAAGAGTTATGATGGCTCGCTTCACTTTTAGTTGTCGGTAGTTAGGTAAAGGGCCAAAAACGAGAACAAAGACGTACGCTGAGTAACGAATAAATGCAGTGGACCAATGCTTAATTAATAACGTGGGATTTGTAAATCGATTAAATAAATAGGCCATTGTGGATATATCATTATGTCTTTTTTCTGTCGAATTATTAACTGAGGATTAATATCGGGCCAACGAATGGAGATAGACACAGTCAATTAAAAGACGCTGACATTAGTGGGCCATCACAGTACCTTTAGAAAATCGACAAACGCTGTTTATAGGGTAGTTACTAGTAATTTGCCACGTAATGAAATATTGGTTATTATTTTGTACTTTATGTTATACATTCAATGTTAAACTTGAAGAAGTGATTGAAGGGCTTTAAAATTTATAGCGCGGAGCGTAGAAAAGGTATTCTATATGTTAGCGTCAAACCTCAAAATGTGTCATTTCCCGATATGACTAGTCAGTATAATAGAACAAACAGCGTAAAAACTTTATTTTACAAACAAAAACTTATATAACACCAATAATGGTTTTTAAGGAAAAAGCAAAATATTTTATTATATATATTAAGGTAAAATATTTATTTTGATATTTTGAAAAAGCAAGCCCTTAAAATACCTATCTAATAAAAAATCCAGATCTATAATTACACAAAAGGACATAAAGATGATATAAAGAAACCAAAACGATACATTTTAAAATAAATAACACCACTTCTACTGCATGAATAGAGTTACAAGAAAAAGATAATTTTCGTTATATGTCAAAAAACGCAAAATTAAATTAATCGAAATTTTTGTTCTTGTTTAGTATATTTTACAGTTTTCGAGGTGCTCATACATACACTCGAATTTGCAACACCCCATATATAATAATTTAACATTTAATATTATGTTTATGTTACCGTGAAATATCAAATAACTAACCAAGACTATTCACTTTGGTGCGATCTTATTAAGAACCGGTACTAATAAACTTTACCAAAATTATTAGTTTTAACCCGAACGCACCAAAGTTGTTAGGTTATGGTTGGGTTGTTTATTTTTTTTAATATTTTACATTCACCGGCGAATGTTGACATTCACCAAATTCGGTCTTTTACGGTAACATACATATTTTAAATATATTAATTTAGCAGAGAAGATAAAAGTCAACTCATCTGTGAAACTTTATCATACTAGATTGTTCAATAAATTTTGTCATTTTACAAGCTTTAAGCAATGGTGCTATTAGTTTCGTCGTTGTAGTTTTCTAAAATGCTAGTACTTTGTTTTAAATACTTGTGAAGTTTTATGTAGTTTAGGTTTAGGTTTAAAGTGAGTGGACTGTTTACGCCCTCCACTGCGACCGCTCGGTCTATTGTGGCTCACACCTTTTTATATTTCTCCCAGTAGGATCAGACTTCTAATGAATCAGATATCAGATTGGGAGATAGTTCTTACATCTCCTCTTACTAGTGTCGCTACCGGACACGAGCACAATATGTGTTCTGGTGTCCCTGTCTCCTGGAGAGTATGACGAGCAGATGATTAGATTTGTCATGCCCTCCTCTCCCGGTCTAGTGACGTGGGTAGCTACCAGGTCCTTGTTACAGGAATAAGATGTTCCTTCTGGATGCCGGATCTCCGGCCTTACCCTATGAAAACGGTCCTATCCGCTTTCTGTTTAAAGCCAGGGAACCTTTTTCCCCATAAAGGCGGTTCTGTCCGCCTTCTGTTTGGATTCAGGAACCCTTCCAAGCACCTGTTTGTTCAGGATGGATTGCCCTTCCCCATAAAACAGGCCCCGGGTGATTTGCACCTTCGAAACGGATTCACCCGTTTCGGTCGGTGCACCTTTCTCTGCTTGTGACATTGGTAAACCCTCAAACGGATTTATCCGTTTCGGTCAGCGCACCTTTGTCACTTTTTTCTATGAACGCGGTTCTGTTCGCTTTGTGTTTGGAGCTAGGGAAGTAATAGTCCACCACGGCAGAGCCCCGCATTACCGCAGTAAGACTAGATACTTAGAGAGGTCGCCCGGTATCTCAGAGGCCCCGTTGAAGACACCTGTTTAAGGCACAGGATGTCATTCACTCATCAGCACGGTATGCTAACACCTTGAGTTAAGCCTTGTGTTCATCTTAGCTTCGGGTGCCTTTGGGCTTGAAAGCTGTGTGCACAATGGGATCCCCATTTGCTCACAATGAAAGCACATTCGAACGCGACTTTTTCATTTTGACCGTTTTTTAAAGAATTTTTTGTGTCGTTTTATTATTATGGATAAAACTTAGGCCACCATCACAATTCTGAACCAAGGCAAGATGCTTAGGAGTGGTGTTGTTTGGTTGGTTGGTTGGTTTGTTTAGGTGGGGTTCTTGTTATAGAAGTCCGCTTTCCTTTATCAGGTCTAATAGATATCTACCAAGATGTTCAAGCGGAAGCGGAGTTCCGCCTGTTTTGTTTTCGCACATTAAATGTCTTCTGTACGTCAGTGCATTGCATTCTTATATTATGTATAAGGCTGTTTCACCCTATCCGCCAGAGTTAGCTTCCTGACTTCTGGCTGTTTATGTGTGGAAAACGAGTTTCATCTATCGAAGAGGTAATAGCAGCCTTTGGAAGCGCATTTCAACAGTCTCCTGGATTCTCACCTCAGAGGTGAATTGTAAAATGTATTTTAAGCCATACATTTTTTAATTAAACGACAAAACTTATCAAACAGCCTGTGTTACTTACTCAGTATTAACGGAAGGAACTTCATCAATTATTAAAAGTCCAAGCTGATCAGCAAGATCCATAAGTTCTTCGCAGTAAGGATAATGAGATGTTCTGTAAGAGTTGGCACCCAACCATCTGATTAAGTTATGGTCTTTTAGGAAAAGTGGCAAATCAGTACCTTTACCTCTAATATCTGAATCTTCGTGTCTTCCAAAACCTTAAATAGAAAGTCTAAATATGAGTTTAAATAGCCTAGGTAATCTAGGTATGTTATAAAATATTTAAAACCAAGTTCGTTGGACCTGTAAAAGCCCTATTTTTATGTATAAAATTTTACCTCTAAAATAAAGAGGTTTTCCATTTATTTTAAAAGAAGTGTTATCCCACGTTAGTTCTCTTATACCAAACGGCTGATCATATCGATCAACAAGATCATCTCCTTCAATGACGTCTACCTATGAAATTAAAAGATACGTTACTTTAGTATATTAAGATTAGTAGGCTCTATACAGAGTGGTTTGTAAGAATGCCAAAATTTAAAGAAACTCGTGAAAATAACGAGGTTAAACCAAATATGCCTTAGTAAACTGTCGCTTATTAATAAGATACAGGGTGTTATAGTTAAAATTAAACTATAACACCCTGTATCTTATTAATAAGCGGCGTTTTACTAAGGTATATTTGATTCAACATCTTTATTTTCACGAGTTTAAACTAGGATTGCTTTTTGACGTATTCATTACCGACCACCATGGAATTCAATAGTTTTATTCCACTTCACTCCATTATCTTACAAAAAAAATATAGCAAAACAAAACATTGACTTACTCTAAACGTATATAAATATCCAGGATTGTCGTTCATGGTATAAGGCCACCATAAACTGGCATTTTGAATTGTGAGACTACCCGAGACCACTTGGTCTGACACGGCCATTACGATGTTAGCAGACTGGTCCAAAATTATAATATTAAAGGTGGTATTACATCGCTTGCCAAGTATTGAAACATTGTAATTGACAATACCTGAAATAAAAATGAGATTCAGATTCAGTTTACTTAATTAAAATTTCACAAGTTGGCACTATAGTCCGGGAGGCCACAGCAAAAAAACCAACCAATAAGAGATACGCATAAAACATTTTTTTTATATATTACTATGGACTATAGTCAATTCAAAGCCAGCGGGTTCAAACTGCATTTTTTTGCCTAAAAAAGGGTAAAATCTGTTTTTTTAATATCACTACAAAACTTTTGTTTTATAAAATTTTTGTAGTCCTTAGTTTT
>JAHBCN010013184.1:24971-100004 GCA_019359885.1 Listronotus oregonensis
TATTTAGCCCCATTTTTTGATCCAATCCCCCTGAGATGGTCCCCCTTTTCTCTACCTTCCTATTAAATCCCCATAGAAAAAATTTGAAATTTTATTTTAAATAGTTTTGAGAGGGCGCACACTATTTCAAAAAATCGTTTTTTCCCCAAAAAAACTGGGTAAGATAGAGGGGAGGATCAAAAGCCTGTCTGTGAAATTCTGTTGTTGATTTAAACCCGGGTAATTTGTTTTTTTTGTTTTATCTAAACGCTAAGAAAAACCGAATAGCAACTAGGTGTTTTGGAGCAATTCAAATTAGAAAGAACCACAAAAATATTTGTATTCATGTGGCTGTGGTTGAATTAGTTTAGTGGATTTTATTACTATTTGTTTTGTTTTGTAGAGATCTTAAATTCTTATTCCAAAAAAACAGTATTAAAACAATTTCTTAGATTGATAAAAAAGAAAAAATGCTAAACCCATCTATCCTGGGGATAATTTTCAAGGTCCCCTTTTTTTACTAAAACATATTTTTTTATTTTTAACTATTGTAAATGCTTTTTTGAAACAATTTTGTGAAAGTTTTAAATTTTTTAACTATTAAAATTTTACAGTTATAAAACCGTAATGGTAATTTATACCTTATAATAAATATTTAATACCTAACCTCATTTTAGCTGCTCATCAAAATGCTGCAAAAAACATAGGGAAAATGAATGTGAATTGGTGCAAAAAGAAGAAAAATTACCGGAAAATGCAGAAAAATCTAAAGCTAATGAAAAAACACCCGAAGCTATTTCAGCTAAACGATTGGAACTGTTAATTAAATTTAATTAAAATTTCAAATTATAACCCGTTTTTAAATTTAAAAGGGAAAACCCGAAAACCCTTTAAAACCATGGATATTTCTGGAACCAAGGGAAATATTTTTTGTTGTTGAACATGATTACTGTTTTTTTGAAAAAATTTTCAAATCATTTTTTCCACTACCTTTGAAAATACCCTTTTCAACCAAATAAGGAAAAAAAACATTTTTACCCCCCTGTTATCCCAAAACAGTCTATTTTTAAATACTTTTTAACTTTGTTTTTTTTAAATTAAAATAAAAATTTTGAAGTTTTAAAAAACGAAATTATTATGTTTAAATGTTCTTTTTAACACCAGCCCTTTATGTTAAGGGTTTTTAAAAATTTTTGCATTATACTTTGATTTTTGGAACATGCCAAGGGGTGCGGATCGGCAACTTTTGTTGCTAGGTATGAAAGGAATCTAAGCTAAGATGAGCACAAGGTTAACTTAATGTAAGCATACCATGCTGTAAGAATAAAACCCGGCCCAAACAGGTGTCTCCAAGGGGCCCCTGAGATACAGGGCACCCCTAGGATCTAGCCTTATGGGAATCGGGCCTGCGGGGGAACATTCCTAGCTAAACAGAAAGGGACAGAACCGCCATAGGAAAAAATAAAAGTTGGGGACCAAAACGGGTAAAACGTTTTAAGGCCAAAAGGTTAAAGCAGAAAAGGTGCCCAAAAGAAACGGGGGAATTTTTGAAATTTGCGCCTGGTCCAGGCGGTTTCACGGGAAGGGGGGATCCATTCCAAAACCGGTGCTTGAAAAAGGGGGCCCCGAATAAAACATACGGGGACAAAAACCCTTTTTTTGGGAAAAAGGGGGTTTTTTTTTAAAAAAAAGGGGAAAAAAAGGGTAGAAGTTTTTTTGGAAAAAGGGCCGGGGAAACGGGGCCTTCCTTGGGGGCCGGGAGCACCCCCGTCATATACCGGGAGAGGGTAGGGTCAATGTCTGCCCATATCTCCCGGAGACGGGACATCAGGACACATAAAAAATTTGCTCTGCCGGAGGCACAGAAAAGGGGGTTTTAAAAATCTATCCCACTTGATATCGGTTTTAGAAATCTGATCCATTTGGGGGAAAAAAAAAAAGGGGGGCCCTAGATCTGGCGGTGGGGGCAAAAAATCCCTCACTTTAAACCTACCTACCACCCGTTCAAAGGGATAAAAATCGTAAAATATCCTTCTAAATTAATGAACCCCCAAAACTAACAATTTTTTTTTTTCGTTTTTAAAATTTTTTCCCTTATTTTGGAATTTATTTTCTAATAAGTGTACCAATATTTAATAAATCATAGTTGTTATGAAAACAAAAGCTAGGTAGGGTGGTTTGTGTTTATTAACCTATCTTCTATGATTTGAAAACAATAAGTAAAATTAAGTATTAACAACAGAAAACTAGTATGTGTACTAAATGTGAGCTAGCGATTTACTTATTATGTACAGGGAATGTGGAATCATTTTAGGATAACATTAGCACTCTAGATAAAAAATATAAATTAATTTAAAAATTTCATTGGGACAAAACCCGATATAAAAATGGATGCATTTCGACATAAAACGATCTGTAGAATTCAAAAAACAAAACGATAAACAGGGTCTCCCATTTAAACATCAAAATTTCCAGATATATCCGTTAAAACCGGATGTCGTGGGCACCCGATATAGTCTTTAATAAAAATTTACAATATTTTTTTCAAAATTAACTAAACATACTAAATTTAAATACTAATAAAAATTTTTGTTTTAGAAAGTAGCGAGGAAGTAAAAAATTTCCTTGCCAATCCTCACTTAAGAGATCTGTTAGTCACTATTGACCAAGCTGATAACGCTGAACAAATCATGCAGAAAGCGATGCTGGAACCAATTTTTGTTGAGTTTGCTGATGCTTGTATTAAAGCTGTTGAGCCTCAGAATGATGGACAGAACGAGGACCAGGACCACACATAAATATGGAATTTATAAAAAAAGGCTCTTTTTTCACCCAGTCTTTTCTTCTGAGAACGAGCTCAGGGTGGTACTTTTTACAACATGATAATTCTTCATTTGTGTTTTAAACTGAGTGTTTCTTTTAACTGACTTCTTTCTATTTGCTAATACTTACAACCTATAGCTTGATTCATTTGTTTACAACTTTTTTTAAAAAAAATATAGGAGAGGTCATCACTATATTGCATTATTAGATAATTTTAAAACTTCCAAATCTTATAAAGTAAGACAAAGGTTAGAGTTAGAAGTTCTTTTTTGTTAGTGTTTTTTTCTACCGTTTTTGCTATGAAGTATTTTTGATTTATTAATAATCTATATAATAAATATAAAGATTTAAATTGATTTTTTTTATCCTGTTTGTTTATTATAATTTACTCTTTGGGATCAATTTTTGTGTCAAATTAATACGTACTTACCCCTAAAAATTAAAGAGGATACTCAGTTTATAACAGAAGTATGATAACACTTAAAAAAAGTTGTCAACTCAAAATAATATATAATTTTTATATACCCTTTAAAATTAAATCTCTGTAATAGAACAAATGGCCAGGAGTAAGAAATCGTTCTTGCAAATCAAATCATTGATATAACAAATTAATTTAAGGTAGTTCACTCTCGACAGTCGTACACAAAATTATCGCCTTATAGTAAGTAAAGTCCACTATTCAAACCTCAATCTCAGATGAAAATCTTTTATCTTTGACTCTTCCATGCCATCCGCGCCGAACTCGCCCATCTCTCTCTAACAAAAATTGATTTTTGAACGGCCGGGACTAGCACCAGTACGGATCATTATGTTTTTTCCTATTTTTATTTAATTTGTGATGCAATATTTTAAATGGACCCCAAATTAAGCGCTGTTCCAAATAAAATCGAATACGCTTTACCAAAAGTTAGAGGTTCTCAATGCTTGAAAATATTATTTGTAGGAGATGTAACAAACACATGGTCTTTGTTTTATTAATTCAATTCACACTTTTGACCTACCTAGTAAAAATATGGTTACAAATAAAATAATTTTTAATAAAAACGACTAATTAATTTTTAAAAATCAATATCTTTTTAACATAAAACGGTTAATTTTTTTTTAATTTCCAAAACTTTAATTTATATTGCATTAGTTTTTAAAAAATATCGTAAGAACCGTTTTAAGGATTCCAAATATCTGGTTTATATGGAATATCAACATTGTTGTTAATTATGCACAATTTGATTGTTAATATCTCGTTTCACAGACAATAAAAATACTCGTTTTTTTCAATTAGATAAGGGACACTTTTATTAACCCTATATTTAATTTCTTTTAATCCTTAAGAAAAGCTGTTTTCGAATGAACTACCTTAATAATAGGATAAGATTTCAAAGAAGCTTCTGTTTAAAAAAAAGGTACACCATATCTTTATTAATTTTTTAAAGTATTCGAAATTACTTCAGTTTGTATGCACATTTGTCTACCTAAAACTTTTGTTTTTGTCGCAAGCTGTTAGGAGTTATCTTTAGAGAAAAATTTAACCTCTTCGATTGTGTCTATGTTAATAAGACAATAATTTTTTAAAGAACATTTTAAATAAAAGTCACGCAGGTCTCAGTCACATAATGTTTATTAACTTTAACTTGGTTTAAACGTCCGCATCTTAAAACTTTTTAAACAAAATTTAAACTCACTTTAAACTAATTTTAATTTTAAAAATAAAAAAATAATGTGGATATTTGACATAAATATGCAATGTTGATTTATTCACTTGTTTTGTATCACTTCCGGTTTGACTACTACTTTTAAATTCTAAATTGCATCGTTGACACATTTTTTTTTTCTTTCAATAGCATATGACTTTCTAAGTACAATGACATGAAATTTTTTGACACTTAGGCAGCTTACACACTGATGCAACGCAACTCATACGACCGACCCAAGCAACTGGTTGCATGAGATCGTTTTCACATTGTTGTGCAATTGATGCGACTATAAACTAGTCGAAATGGAGTTCTCAGAAGATGAGGATGTTATTATTTCTTGCTATTTTTAAAGGAGAAAGAAAAGACGTTTCTGGGTGCACCCGTATTTTGTAAAAAATTTGAACAAAGTAACTGCAAAGGTTTATTTGTCGACGTATTTCACAGAAAATGAAAATTAACAAATTTTTAAGACCTATTCGTTATTTTGTTCTTCCTATTAGAAAATGAATTTTAAGTAAATATTATATTGTTTTTTTTAGGTTTTGTGGATATTTGAGAACAACTAAATATGTGAAAGTAACTTGAAGCCGATAGAATAATCTTGAGTTTCGGGGCTGGCATACATCGTGACGGGAACGCGAGTCGGTTCTGAAACTGACAATAGACCTAGTGATTTTTACACGAAATTTTTGACAAAAAAATTATCTATTGAATAAAACTGATTTCTACAAGGGTAATGTACAGATTTCACACCAAATAATTAAAATTTTAAAAATTCGGGTCGGGTTTTTGTACTGTAAAATCGCATTAAACGTGTTAAAATAAAAAAAAATAATGACGATACATTCAAAAACCTATGCAACTGATCGCAGTGCGACCGACATGTCCAGTCGCATACAACCAGTTGTATGGTTGCATCAGTCGGATTAAACAAGTGTAAATGCTTCTACGAAATCCTTATGGGTCAGACTGATGCAACTAGTTGCTTGAGTCGGTCGTATGAGTTGCGTTGCATCAGGGTGTAAGCTGCCTTATGGTGTAAAATATTATTTTTTTAAATTCCTATCAGAGTGCCATGACTACGTTAAGGCGGTTAATTTTAATCAAGCAGCCATGGGAAAATAACTAATCATCTTTTGTTTTTTAACCACTTCTCCAGATAGAGTTAAAAATTGCAAAATCCTGTTTATGGTCATGTCATAAGTTATTATGGCAAATGGAACGACGGTGGCTTGTTAGCATATCCTGAAAGACCATTTTGATCCCAATAAATTAATACCACATAGTCAGTATTTAGGATAAGACTGTTTATAAAATACACTTAATAAATTAATTATTTTTTTGTTAAATGAAACTGTAAAATGCGGCGTCATTTTATACAGAATGTCATATCATAACGAAACAAGAAAGAAAGCCGTCTTGCCATATAAAATTTAAAAATACTAGTCAGTTCCGGTTTTCGCCTCTTTCGACTTTTTTACGACTCGGGCATTTTTCTGGAGAGTTGGAAAGCTGCACGTTGCATAATGGAAAAATGGAAAAATTCATGAATTCCCAAATCTTGAAGTATTTGGAAAAACACAAAATTTTATGACAAACAATATGGATTCCGTCACAGAAGATCCACAGCTGATCTTCTTTCTTTTGTGTCACACAACTGGAACAAGTCCCTTGAGTTTCTTGGTGAATCCCAGATCGTTGCTCTTAACATATTTAAAGCTTTTTATCAGGTATGGCAGGATATGCTTCTTAACAAACTTCCTTTCTACGGTCTTCCACCTAAGCTTTGTTCTTGGTTCTCTAGTTTCCTTTCTTATCGACATATATCAGTTATTGTTGATGGTCATTCTTCCAGCTTCTATCCAATTAATGCTGGGGTGCCCCAGGGCTCAGTACTGGCGCCAACTCTGTTTCTTCGTCACATCAACGAATCACTACAATCCTATCCATAGTTTTGCAGACGATAGTACCCTCCACTCTAATATTCAATTTCTTAAGCCACCCTGTAATTCTAATTTGGAAAACAAGCGCAGGTCAATGCAGATATCTCTTTTACAAGACCCTAAAGCTATCTTGTATTGGGGCGCCAAATATCTTGTCCAGTTTAATGCCTCCAAAACACAGTTATGTTCGCTATCGCGAAAAAAGTCGGCCAATGCTCATCCGTTACTTATGAGCAGCCAAGTTCTGCAGAACAAAGAACCGTTTAATCTTGTCGGTGTTACTTTTGAGAATAACCTTAACTGGCACAAACACATTACATCCATAGCCTCAGTAGCTTCAAAAAAGCTTGGATTCCTTTTTCGAGCCAAAAAGTATTTCTCTTCTTCTGATCTATATACTCTGGATGCATCCTAGATCAGACCCTCTTTAGAATATTGTTCTCACGTCTAGGGAATGGCGTCTCCTACAACACTTAGCATTCTTGACTCCATTCAGAGAAGAGCTGTTCGTCTTATTAATGATCCCACACTTTCAGAAAAGCTTCTTTCTCTTGCCCACCGACGAGCTGTCGGAGATTTGTCCCTCTTTTATAGGTATTGTCACGGCTTCTGCTCCGAAGAGTTGGCCAGTATAATTCCTCCTTTGGCAGCTCCCAACAGACCAACACGTAGTACCACTTTTATGCATCCTTTTACAGACCAACTTGAGAGGCTCCGAACTTTTCACTTCGTTTGTTCCTTCATTCCTAGACTGTGCAGACTATGGAACCTGCCACCGCAGAAGTTTTTCCTTTTCCTCCAAATCATTAAATATTAAAGTCTCCTGTGAATAAACTCCCTATTACCACACTTTAGACACCCACGGTACGTTAGTACTTAAAGCCGTGGTGGACTGTCCCAAGATAAAAAAAAAAAAGGGAAGGCAAGAGTGAAATGAAGCAAACAAGTTTACTAAACTAATTCAATTCTTTTTTTGTGTTCTAGAAAAGATATTTTTTGACTTCTAAAAGACAAAAAAAAATGGCTGTAAATCTTTATTTAGGTACTGCTAAAAGTATTAAATATACAGGGTGATTGGTAAGTAGAGGCGAAAAATGAAGGCCCGAATACTATAAAGTTTTGCAAAAAAAATTAATCACATTGTGGGTGTCGCTTATCTTAATTGGCGCTTTTAAACTATTACGTCACATGAAATCAAGTTTGACCTTTGTCAAAAGTTAGACACTTGTCAATCTGTTATTGGAAAAATCATAAGAAAATGGAGTTCACTAACGAAGAATATGTTGATATTGTTTATGTATATGGGTATAACATAAAAATTATTTAACATGTGCACCGAAGTGCCTACCTTTTGACAACGGTCTTACTTGATTTCATATAACATGATAGTTTGAAAGCGCCAACTAAGATTAGCGACACCCACAATGCGATTTAAAAATTTTTTTTGGCAAAACTTTATAGCGAAATATCTTGGAAACAAAGGAAAATTTGCAAAAAAAGTATTCTTGGTTTTCGATTCAGAATTAAAAAAATTACTCGGGTCTTCATTTTTCGCCTCTTCTTACCAATCATCCTGTATATCTCATCTACAATTATATATACACATATACATATTTTTTATTATCTATAATTCATCCTTAACTACATAATTTGCCTCAACATAGTTCTCGAGATCACTGGGTAATAATGCACTATCCAAAGCTTTAGCCAAGGCCCAGTATCTTCGCCTTAGTAAAAATGCACTTGTTTTCGGCTGCCTATTTCTAGTAAAGAGACCTTTTTTGTTTCCACCGACTCGCACATATGCTGGAAATAAAAAATACCAAAATAAATTTTTCACATTTGCAGCTTCGGCTGATAATTTAAACGACCATGCACACTTTAAATGGGTTTTTGGCGACCAGTGAAATTAAACCAAATTTTAATATGTTATTAGGGACCTTAAAAGAAACAATTTTTATCATTGCACCAAAACTCTTAACCTACAGGGTAAGCCGCTAGAGCTCGGTATAATTTGTGTCTTGCTAATTTCAAAAATAATGGTTTCCTGAGTAATACCTGTATTTAAATAGTTAATCATACTAAAACTCTTCATATTTACAGTGTATATTAACTTATTTAACTTATAAAGTGCTAATAGGTAAAATAAAAATACAGGGTAATTTAGAAAACCAATTGTTTAACGCCGTATGAAAAACAATAATAGGTATCCTTAATAAGAAATCTGTAATATTACTGTTAACGAAAAACAAATTAAGCCAAAATAACTGTACATTGTGTACAACTAAGAAAGGAGGCCGGCTGTATCTCAAAAAATATTTATCGCACAGCGTTGGGGAAAAAATATTGTTAGTAAAAGTGGTCAAGCTGGAAATTATTTTCAAGTTTTTGAAATGACCGCTAGGGGGCGTAACTGCAATCTTAAATCTAAAAAAGTGATGTTTCTGTGAATTTTGCTATATTAACCTAACAAAAAATACCTGATCTTTAAAGTCGAGGATAATCTGAACCTTTTTTGTTTGACAATTTTTGCTATATCTCTAAAAATAAAGTGGTGGGGGGTGTTCAAAGGTTTCCGTCAAACACACCCTGTATCTTCGAAACGGCTGAGCCGATTATAACAAACTTGGGCTAGTTGAAAAGAGCTGTTCTTGGGCTATAAATCTTAAAATATTTAAAGGTTTGTTAGTTTCACACGTCGCCTAGAGGGCTTTTTTCGACATTCCGCAGAAATGTTTAATTTTCTCAAAAAAATTAAATGCATTGGTATAATTTTTTCTTTAATAAAAAGTAGCTAAATAATGCCCAAACAAGCTCGCAAAAACCGAATATCGATATCTTGTTCCTTACCTCAAATTTAGGCCAAAGAAAATTTTATTCGACAATATCTCAAAAACTATAAAAGCTACAAGAAATATAACATGACATAAATTATGTATTTTTATAAAACCTTTAATTTAGGTTTTAAAATCTTTTCATCTAAATGCAGTACTTTATAAGTTATAATCAAAAAAAGCGAATTCTAGGGGTATACCTTTGAAAAAATCCTGAAAATTCGATTTTTTGATTATAACTCGTAAAGTATCGCATTTAGACGAAAATATTTTATAACCTAAATTAAAGGTTTTATAAAAATACATAATTTATGTCATGTAGCATTTCTTGTAGCTTTTAATGTTTTTGATAAATTGACGAATAAAATTTTCTTTGGCCTAAATTTTAGGTAAGAACGAGATATCGAGATACGGTTTTCGCGAGCTTGTTTAAGCATTATTTAGCTACTTTTCATAAAAAAAATTATACCAATGCATTTAATTTTTTGAAAAATTAACCATTTTGTCGGAATGTCGAAAAAGCCCTCTAGCCTGACGTGAAACTAACAAAACTTAAATATTTTAATATTTATAGCCCAAAATAGTTTTTTCAACTAGCCCAAGTTTGTTAAAATTGGCTCAGCCGTTTCATCAGGTGTTTGCGGAAACTTTGGAATACCCCCACCACTTTTTTTAGAGATATAGCAAAATTGTCAAAACAAAAAAGGTTCAGATTATCTCGACTTTAAAGATCAGGTATTTTTTTGTTAGGTAATATAGCAAAATTTACAGAAAATCACTTTTTTAGGCGGATCAGGTAGGCTAAAAATATATACAGGGTGCTATTTAAAATTTAGGGTCACTTCCGGTTAAATCGGAAGTGAAAAAAATTGTTTTATTAAGTTATTAAAAGCGTGACCTTATAACAGGTGCATCACTTAGATTTTAAAAATTAATTCTAATAAATAGAAAAGTTACGGGCTGTTACATGTCCGCTGTGTCACCCGGTATATTAATAAAAATATTATTTAGGATATGGAATATTATTTTTTGGCTTACCCTGTATTTTTATTTTACCTCATAACATTTTGTAAGTTAAACGAGTTAATAAACAAAAAAATTAAAAGTTTTTGTATTATTTACTTTTTAAACACAGGTAATACTTAGCAAACCATTATTTTTTAAATTAGCAAGACACAAATTATACCCAGTAGGTTTAGAATTTTTGTGCAAAGATAATTGCGTTTTTTGAGTTCCCCTTTAACAAAAGTGCCATTTGAACCCCCTAAATATTTTAAAAAAAAACCCCAAAAAAAAAAAAAAACACGTCGATTTGGAAAGGGGGGAAATTTTGTTTTGGAAAAAAATTTCCGGGGCCCCTTTTTAAAACCCCCAAAACCCCACTTTGAAAAGGGCAAATAACCCCAAAGGGACACATCATTGTAAGCGGCATGAAATTTGCTATCCAACAGTACTAAGAAATTTTTAAAACGATGGACGTAGAAACTTAAGAAGTAAAAATGTGTGTTAATTAGTTTATCGTTCAAATAATTTATTTTATCAAATGCTCAAAATGTGCGCCGTTATTGGCGAAAAAAACTTTTTGAAATTCCTCGCAGACTATTTTAGTGGGCATTCATTCCAATTATTATTTTTTGTGTTACCTGCTACAGCAAAACACTGCAATAGAAAAAATTTTAAGCGTTTAGGAACCAGTTAAATATTACTTTTGGGGATTGTCATTTTGACATCGTTTTTTTTAAAATTAAGAATCTTGATTTTAAAATGGTGTATACTCTAGCAGAGAAATAAAATAATTTTCCTATATGGGGCTGAAGATCGATGCGCGCGAAAAAACCCCGGTATTCAATGAGGGCATAAAAAAAAAACGTGGGGCATAAATATGTAATGGAATTGGTGCGTAAGTTTGAAGAAACTGGATCTGTATCCAAGAAAAGTACTAATGAAAGGGTTTTAGACGAAGCACGCCAGGTTGAGGTACTAGGACAGTTCGCAATAGATCCGACGTTGTCTTTCCCAAAAAAGTTTCTAAGCTGACCAATATTACTAGGTTTTTTTCCGTGCACAAAATTTTAAAAAAAAAATTTTTTTTCCATACAAAATACAAATTCTTCATGAACTAAAGGGGAAGACGATTATGATAGAAGAATAGAATTTTGTGAATCAATGTGCCAGCGAATTGACGAACCCCCTCATTTGAAAAAAAATATCTTTTTTTCTGACGAAAAAAACTTTCTTCTTAAATGGAATTTTAATAGACATAACTGCAGATATTGGGATAATGAAAATCCGCACATATTTCAGGAAGGACATACTCAATTTCCAGAGAAGCCCCAACGTTTGGGTAGGTATTTTTTAAAAACGAAATTATCGGGCCATTTTTTCTGGAAGAAAATTTAACGGGGGGAACTGTACCCCAAACCCTTTTTTTGGAAAAGCGATATACCCTTCATCGTCCAATTTTTTTGGAAAACAGGTGGATGAAAATGGTGCTATGGAACTCAGTGAAAATAATTTTTTTCCCCGCAAGATGGAGCCCCCCCCACTATGCTTTAGCAGTTCGGGGAGTAGCTCAATGAACAGTTTCCAGGCATGGATGGGGGAGACGAGGTGCCATCGAATGGCCAGCACGGTCTCCAGACTTAACTCCTCTAGACTTTTTCCCTGGGGGGTTTTTAAAAGTAAAGTGACAAAAAACCACCTGCAAATATTAAAACTTTAAAAATAGAATTACACTAGAATGCAGAAATTTCCCGACAAACTTTCGCCAACGTTCGCGAAGAATTTCAAAACAGACTTTATTATTGTCCCGCCAATAACGGCGCACATTTTGAGCATTTGATAAAATAAATTATTTGAAACGATAAACTAATTAAACACGTTTTTTTTTCTAAAAACGCTTCTACGTCCTTTAAAATTTTTGTTTCTTTTTACTGTTGGATAGCAAATTTCATGGCTTACAATGATGTGTCACACTATGGGGGGGTTCCATTTGACATATCAAAAAAGGGGTTAACTGGAGGTTAGGGGTGACCTAAAATTTTATCAAAAAAAAAAATTAAATTCCCCCCTGTATCTAAATCGACGTGTTTCTTTGTTTTTTTTGGGAGTGTTTTTTTTTTTTAAAATATTTAGGGTGGTTCGTTTTGAAATAAAAAAACTGTATTAAAATTTGGTTTAAATTTTTCCCCTTTCCCCAAAAACCCTTTAAAACGTACATGGTCCCTTTTTTTTTTTTAAAAATTTAGGTGCTAATAGGAATTATAGGTGTATATTAGCGAATGTTATCTAGTTGACATACTTTCTGCCGTTTTAAAATCAGCATAATTCCAAATGTGCTCGCCAATAAACCATGAGTTCTGTTGCCTAAGTGCGTCAAATGCTTTAAAATGTCGTGACATCAAAGTTTGTTGAAATTCTTCGGTCCAAATATAAGTGGGAAGCTGAAAATTAAGTAAAAAGGAGAAAATTACCTGAATAAATCCTCCTTCTGGTCAGTAATAGCAAGTAATTAATAGAATCCTCTTAAGGAGTAAATAAAAAACCATGGTGTATACCTACAATATGTAAACCTTCTAAAGTATCTGCACCATATTCAGAACAAAAAATCGGTTTATTGTATTTTGCAAACCAATTTTCTGCTTCTTTTTCCTGGGGGGAATGCCATTTTAATCAGGGGGTTTTTTTAAAACTTGGGGTTTTTTTAAAAAATGATATCCAAGTATTGACCCTTAAAAATAAAATATTTAGAATATATACATATCATACTTTCATAATAATAAATTATGCCAAAAATTAGTCAAAGTAAAAAAATAAAAATAAAAATTGAAAAATGTATAATTTATGACGTATTTACTCTTATTTTTAGCAAATTTCTTTCATCTCAAAAAAATTTAAAAACCTCCCCTTTTAAAATTTGAAAAAAAGGGTTTTAATTGTATTTATGGGGTTTTACTTATTTTGATTCGTCATAAGATTGTGCTATTGGCAGTCACAGGTCTTGATTTTCTAAAGATTTAATATGGGCAACTACTTCCCAAAAAAATAAAACAAAATTTAAAAAAACTCCCTTTGGTAGTTAATTCTTTAATTAATTTTGATTATTTTAGGTTAGATTAATCAAATTTAAAATATAGTAATGAAAGGTAAATTATATAAGAAATATTATTTCTATCAATAAGACAGCAAGACGCCATATTGTTTGTTTTATTTTATAATGGACAAAATGAACTGTTTTTTAAGAAAGGAAAGAACCTTTTAATACAAATTCACTAATAAAAGATTTGTTGCGGATTTCCAATTATTCGAAAACTTATTTATAAGCATAACACAGCCCCACATAAAAAATTAGTGTCCGAACTTGTGGGTCTGACATATGTATTCCCATGTATTATTTGACGCTGAATCCGATGCCGTGCTCAGAAATGGTCTTCCACCTCTGGAACTGGCCCCAGGGACCAAAAATGGCCCTTATAGGGCCTGAAAGATGGATTCCGGAATGAGGCGAGGTCGAAGGTGCATTCTCAAGCCAAAGCCGGATTGGTGGTTAAAAAGTTCATGGCCAACTGGAATTCCCCGTTTGGGAAAAACGGGAAAATAATTGACTCAACTGGGGTAACAGAAAATTCCCTGTTTCCGACGGGCCGGGAAAAAATTTTTGGCGCAACAGTGGTATTTTTATGCAGTTTTAAATTCTGAAACTCACACTGTGCTCGAAAGTTTTTCTAGCCAACTGGAATTCCCCGTTTGGGACAGGGAAAATGACCCCTTAGGGTAGGAAAATCGTGTTTCGCAACAGTGGTATTCCCATGAAAAAATACCCCTGACGGGGTTGGAAAATTGAGTGATTTCCATATGTTCTTCTACTTTGCAAGTTGGTTTGAGATCGAGAAGGTTCCATAACGCTCGGTTCACGCCTTATTCAAGAATTACTCCAGAGTGATAGTTTTCTCGATTGCAATGCCTCTATTCTTTCCTCATGTATTTCTATACACTCAATTCTCAGTATGGAACTTCAAAACGCTATATCAAAAGTATAAAGTGTAAACGATACAGTATAGTGCAGCGAAGTATATGGGAATCTCTAATAACACAGGCAGGTAGATTAAAGTTCTATTTATAAAAATACCACTTTTGCGATTGCGGCGTCCGAAGCACGATGTTCAGGCCCCTAAGGGGTCATTTTTCCGGTCCCAAACGGGAAATTCCGGTTGACCATAAACTTTTCGAGCACAGTCTGAGTATTAGAATTTGAAAGTACATGAAAATACCACTGCAGCGATTGCGGCGTCCGAAACACGGTTTTCGGGCCCCTAGGGGGTCACTTTCCCGGTCCCAAACAAGGAATTCCAGTTGGCCATAAACTTTTCGAACGCAGTCTGAGTTCCAGAATTTTAAAATCCATAAAAATACCACTCTTGCGATTGCGGTGTCCGAAACACGATTTTCCGGCCCCAAAGGGGTTATTTTCCCGGTCCCAGCTTGGCTTGAGAATGCACCTTCGACATTGCCTTATACCGGAATCCATCTTTTAGGCCCTATAGAGACCATTTTTGGCCCCTGGGGCCAATTCCAGACGTGGAGGGCCATTTCTGAGCTCGGCATCGGATTCAGCGTCTAAAAATATATGGGAATACATATGTCCGACCCACAAGTCCGAACAATATTTTTGTTTTGTGGGGCTGTGTAATGTATTGGAGAGTGATTAAAGATCTTTGTGCCACATTAGCCTAAAGTAGAATATTAATGCCCATTCTGTTAAATTCCATTACAGATCCTTATCCATTTAAAAAAGGTTTCTTTATTTAATAAAATTCTTCGGTTTTTGTAACAAATTTGACTAATCTACCGACGCCTACTGATTAGAAGTTAATAAGAGAAAATTTTACTTTATGTCAATACATTTCAACTTTTCTTAAATTTAAATAATGATAAAATCTTAGCTTCATTTGCTTTACTTTTTAGTACTTCTTAACTTACAACCTAATTTACTACTTGAACAACTAACACTATTTATTTAAAACGACTATCTTTCAGCCATATGAAAGTTAGAATGTGGTGGGTAAAAAATACAAAAATGAGTTAAATAATTAAAAGAGACATTTTCGCAAGAAGTACAACGCACATGTCTTTTAATTAGTTTATTATGGAAGTTTCTTTAATTGTGTTATTCTGGTGTTTATTGTTTTATACATTGTTTGTGTGAATATTTTTCTTTGTGATTTGTTTTAATTAAGTTCATTTGCTTCTATGCTTATAAATTACAAAATTGATAAATTATATCATACACTATGCAAGCGATCCCGGCGATCCGATCGTCTAAAAACGATTTCGCGCCATGCAAAGCCAGTCTTAGGTATTTTTGGAAATAAATAAGACTGTAGTGGCAATACTACAAACTTCATTTCATTTTTCAACTGTCATTGACGTGGAGGAACTCACTTTTGCAATATATGTGCGCAAGGGTTGCATTAATAATGTGCATTATTTTGCAATACTTTACATTACTTGACATGAATATGCATTACTTGCATTATTTTGGCATTAATATGCATTACTCGCATTATTTTGGCATTAATATGCATTGCTTGCATTAGTTCGGCATTAATATGCATTACTCGCATTATTTTTGAAATTAATATGCATTACTCTGCATTGTTTTGAATTATTCCCTTACTGTTTCCGATCCTTTCCTTTGACATTGAAAGATAAAGTGGTGCATTAATATGCATTATTTTGTCATTAATATGCATTACTTACATTATTTTGGACTTAATATGCACTACTGGCATTATTTTGGCATTAATATACATTCTTCGCATTCTTTTGAAATTCATATGCATTACTAGCATTACTTTAGCATTAATATGCATTACTTGCATTATTTTGTCATTAATATGTATTACTTGCATTATTTTTGAAATTAATATGCATTACTCTGCATGGTTTTGAATTATTCCTTTACTGTTTCCGATTCTTTCCTTCGACATTAAAAGATAAAGTGGTGCATTAATATGCATTATTTTATCATTAATATGCATTACTCGCATAATTTTGGCATTAATAATATGTAGGTACTACTGGCATAATTTTGGCATAAATATATATTACTCGCATTATTTTAAAATTAATATGCATTACTCGCATTACTTTGGCATTAATATGCATTACTCGCATTATTTTGGCATTAATATGCATTATGAAAATTATTTTGACATTAATATGCATTACTCTCATTATTTACATTTTTATTAAATAATGCGCAATATATGTACACAAAACAGAAGTGAGTTCCCCCTGGGTCATTGAGTTGATTTATTTTTGTAAATAGCAATGTGAAAACTTCCGTTTCGACTTTCATCAAGTGAAGTCACGCGTTTGAAATCTCAGACTTTTTCGTGGGAATCGACCGCAGTGGCGCGGAAAACCGTGTTTTTGCTCGTAAAATTCGAAGGGAAACTCGCCGCCAATTATTTTAGGGGTCTTTCTTCTGGAGCTAAGCGCTGTGAGTAGTGTACTGCACGAGGCTATCTTCCTATGGCGGAGGATGGGTTGCGCGCCCATTGTGAGATGTCAGACTGGCAGCAAGCTGGTTGTATGCAATACCAGTAGCAGTTCTTGGTTAGATCACCATTATTTATGCCTTTTATTGATTAAGTTGTGTATTAGTCGGAATTTCTGAGGGCTACAAAGCTTAAATATCCATCGCAACCTATGAGTGGAAAGGGAATCACTGACTAAACGGCAATGGAATTTAAAAAGATTGGCAGCCAAGGCCATAATAAGAATAGACAATAAATAGCGATGTGATGTGTTTTTATATTTTTGCAAAACTATAGTTTTTGACTGTCTTGGACGATATCTTGTGTATTTGTGGAGTCTTCCCAACCAAGGTTTTTCAGAATTGCTAAAATCGTGAAGAAAAATCTACTTGTGGCTGGTCTCGCATGAGTGCATTATTTTTAATTCCTAGTAAATATTATAGTTCTGTTTTGAAATCTGTGACATTCCTCAAGCTCTTATCCCCTTTCCCTATCGTTGACATATAATTTTCATCGTAATTTTTGACTTGAAGGATTGTAGTGTAGATTCCGTGTAAGTACAAGGCCGTTCTATTAAATAAAGATATTTTTTACTTACTGAAAATATGGTCCGCTTTCATTAAATTGGGTCTTAGGCTCATTTGCACAAGACCAAGCAACTACCGAAGGTCTATTTTTATCTCGATTATACAATTCGGTAAAAGACCTTTTATGATTTTCTAGTAGTTCATCCCCAAATTGCCTAGAAAATAAAAAACCGTTTGGTTATTAATATAAAATTTCTGTATACATTCCTAAATTTATACAGGGTGGTTCAAATTTAATGGAATAGTAAGCAAATTTGAAAACCGTAAAATTAAATAAAATTTTCCAATTTGGTCATTATTATAATGAGGTTAAAAAACTAAAAATCTTCTTAATGCGTTGGATAATATCAAAAGTGCTGTTATTTTTGCTTATGGTATTTTTTGACAAATCTAGAAATGACTGAATGAACTGACTTTTTTGACAGCACTTTGTTATGTAGTAAATGGTGCTTTTTTAAATACGTCCATTTTTTAAATACTGTTTATTTGGAATGCATAAATTTCCGAAATAACAGAATAAAACTTATTTTTGCTAAAGTAAAAAGTTTCCTTACAAAAAATTTACTCACTCTTTTTAAATTTAATTAAAAACGGCCATGTTAAAATATTACAGTTCTTTGATACAGGAGGCTTATTATTAGAAGATTTTATATTTCTGATAACATGAAAATTTTATTAACATAATAATACATTGCCAAAAAGATATTTACATTTTTTGAAATAGGACCCTTGCACACTTGTTTTTTTATTGGCTAACCTAAACCACGCTTCTGACAAATATTTTTATATATCAAATTCTATAACAGAATTACAAGCATTTAAAATTCAAATACTTTTCGCTGAAAGGGTATCTACAAGTGGGTAACCACACGTATTCACGACGCCGATTGACAGCGGCGACCGAAGCTAAGTTCCAATATTACATCTCTGATAAAGGGGAGTAAATAAAATACAAAACGGAGCTAATCCGTATGTTAAAAAACCTTTGATTTTCAATCAGTTGAAAAATACAATTTTTATTTGTTTATTTAAAAAGTAGATTACTAGAATCTGTTCGTTTTTGTTTGTCCATACACATTAGGAAAAAACGTATTGCATTGGTTTAAAAAGTCTGTAGTTTTTAGAGCTTTAATCTATTTTTTGTGGTAATAAATGAACTTTGACGGTGTAATTACCTTTTACATTCATTATGTTGCATATTTAATTGACAAAAACCGATTTATTTTACTTTGGAATAAAGGAACGCGATATATTCTTTCTTTTTGCTTTGAATGAAATAAATAAAATAAAATAACAAAGCAAATAAAACTAATATTGAAACCCGGCTTCTTTGTGTCGTCATACAGCTTTTTGGTCAGATGAGAACTTTAAATCATAATTACGCTGAAAATTATTTTTTCTAAGTAAGATATTCGGAAGATAGTTCTTTTCGTTTTTAGATCAAAATAAATTTTATGCAAAGGGCCCATTCTATTTTTATTATGTACGTAGGCTGCTCCATAAGTCTTGCAATATGAGAAACATATCAAGGTTGAACTTGTTTGAATGGTCGGATTAATAAGTATAGAGACAAATAAGTCCATATACTCATGTTATTCCTGTGCTCAGTCTGTTTGTTACATGATTAGCGGAAAGTTGTAAAAATGGCTTGTCTCAGTCACCGTGATTACAGAGTGATATTTTACTACAAATTCAAACGTGGATTATTTATCTTACCAAGAATGCCATGACAAAATGTCTGAAACTTTCGACGATAAGTGTCCTTCTGTCTCTACCATATTCCGTTGGTATAAAGAATTTTAACGAGGAATCTTCAATTTAGATGATGATGAAAGATCATGCCTCCCAGTGACGAGCAGGTCTCAAGAAAAAACTGCCGCAGTTAAAAATATAACTACAGCCCGTCGAATTACTTATAGACAGATTCAAGAGATTTTAAGTTTTGGTGCATCCACCTTAAATTCGATTTTACATGAAGATTTAAAAGTAAGAAAGTTAGGTTCTTTATGGATCCCTCATTTCCTCGATGAAAGCCAGCGAGCAGCGCGTGTCAATTGGTGTGAAAAAATGTTGAAGAAATATGACTCTGCCCATTCAAAGGATGTTGATTCAATCGTGACAGGAGACAAAACCTGGTTATATTTTTTCGACGTTTCCAGTAAATCTCAATCTAAACAATGGGTGTTTGAAGCGCCGACCATAGTTAAACAACAAAGATCAGTTAAAAAGAGAATGATCGCAGTATTCTTTGCTAAAAGAGGCCTCATAGTGTTGGATTCACAGAAGACCGTCACCACTGCTTGGTATACAGGCGTTTGTTTACCTCAAGTTATAAATAAGCTGAAAGAATTGCGACCGAAGTCACGTCTCAGTACTTGGCACTTTCACCACGAGAACGCGCCGGCACATCGGGCAAGCTTGACTCAGAAGTAGTTTTTGATCCAATCGAGACTCACACTGTTGGAATCTCTTGCCTTGCGACTTCGGACTTTTCCCTTTTATAAAGAAAAAATTAAAAAGCCAAAAATTCCCAACTGAAGAGGAATTATTAAGAGCTTGGGATAATGCATGTGCTTCAGTTTCAAAGGATAAATGGCAAGCGATGTTTAGTAGTTGGTTAATATGTATGCAAAAGTGTGTAGACCGTGATGGCATTTATTTTGAAAAAAAAAAGTATAAAGAATTTTTAGTTACTAGTAATTTGCCACGTAAGGAAATATTGGTTATTATTTTGTACTTTATGTTATACATTCAATTTTAAACTTAAAGAAGTGATTGAAGGGCTTTAAAATTTATAGCGCGGAGCGTAGAAAAGGTATTCTATATGTTAGCGTCAAACCTCAAAATGTGTCATTCCCTGATATGACTAGTCAGTACAATACGACAAACAGCGTAAAAACTTTATTTTACAAACAAAAACTTATTATATAACACCAATAATGGTTTTTAGGCAAAACATTTTATTATATATATATTAAGGTAAAATATTTATTTTGATATTTTGAAAAAGCAAGCCCTTAAAATACCTATCTAATAAAAATTCCAGGTCTGTAATTACACAAAAGGACATAAAGATGATATAAAAAACAAAACGATAAATTTTAAAATAAATAACACCACTTCTACTGCATGAATAGAGTTACAAGAAAAAGATAATTTTCGTTATATGTCAAAAAACACAAAATTAAAGGAATCGAAATTTTTGTTCTTGTTTAGTATATTTTACAGTTTTCGAGGTGCTCATACATACACTCGAATTTGCAACACCCCATATATAATAATTTAACATTTAATATTATATTTATGTTACCGTGAAATATCAAATAACTAACCAAGACTATTCACTTTGGTGCAATCTGGTTATTAAGAACCGGTACTAATAAACTTTACCAAAATTATTAGTTTTAACCAGAACGCACCAAAGTTGTTAGGTTATGGTTAGGCTTGTTTAGTTTTTTTAATATATTAAATTCACCGGCGAATGTTGACATTCACCAAATTCGGTCTTTTACGGTAAAATACATATTTAAAATATATTAATTTCGCAGAAAAGATAAAAGACAACTTATCTGTGAAACTTTATCATAATAGATTGTTCAATAAATTTTGTCATTTTAAAAGCTTTAAGCAATGGTGCTATTAGTTTCGTCGTTGTAGTTTTCTAAAAATGCTAGTACTTTGTTTTAAATACTTGTGAAGTTTTATGTAGTTTAGGTTTAAAGTGAGTGGACTTTTTACGCCCTCCACTGCGACCGCTCGGTCTATTGTGGCTCACACCTTTTTATATTTCTCCCAATAGGATCAGACCTGTAATGAATCCGATATCAGATTGGGAGAGAGTTCTTACATCTCCCTTACTGTGTCGCTACCGGACACGAGCACAATATGTGTTCGGGTGTCCCTGTTTCCTGGAAAGTATAACGAGCAGACGATTAGATCCGTCATGCCCTAATCTCCCGGTCTAATGACGTGGGTAGCTAGCAGGTCCTTGTTACAGAAACCAGATGTTCCTTCTGGGCCGCATCTCCGGCCTTACCCTATGAAAACGGTCCTATCCGCTTTCTGTTTAAAGCCAGGGAACCCTTTTCCCATAAAGGCGGTTCTGTCCGCCTCTTTTGGGTTCAGGGAACCTTTTTCCTAAGCACCTGTTTGTTCAGGATGGATTAGCCCTTCCCCATAAAACAGGCGCCGGTGACTTAAGGGGCACCTTTCGAAACGGATTCACCCGTTTCGGTCGGTGCACCTTTCTCTGCTTGTGACATTGGGTGGCACCTCTCGAAACCGATTTATCCGTTTCGGTCAGCGCACCTTTGTCACTTTTTTTATATGAACGCGGTTCTGTTCGCTTTGTGTTTGGAGCTAGGGAAGTAATAGTCCACCACGGCAGAGTCCCGCATTACCGCAGTAAGACTAGATACTTAGAGAGGTCGCCCTGTATCTCAGAGGCACCGTTGAAGACACCTGTTTAAGGCACAGGATGTCATTCACTCATCAGCACGGTATGCTAACACCTTGAGTTAAGCCTTGTGTTCATCTTAGCTTCGGATGCCTTTTGGACTTCAGAAAGCTGTGTGCATAATGGGATCCCCATTTGCTCACAATGAAAGCACATTCGAACGCGACTTTTTCATTTTGACCGTTTTTTAAAGGATTTTTTGTGTCGTTTGATTATTATGGATAAAACTTAGGCCACCATCATAATTCTGAACCAAGACAAGATGCTTAGGAGTGGTGTTGTTTGGTTGGTTGGTTTGTTTAAGTGGGGTTCTTATTATAGAAGTCCGCTTTCCTTTATCAGATCTAATAGATATCTACCAAGATGTTCAAGCGGAAGCGGAGTTCCGCCTGGTTTGTTTTCGCACATTATATGTCTTCTGTAAATCAGTGCATTGCATTCTTATACATATGTGTAAGGCTGTTTCCTCTTTTTTCCCGCAAAGCCTACTTGTTGTGGGATCGTTGTGTATGCCCATTTTCTGCAAGTGTGATGTGAACCCATTACTTCAGCTCAGAAGCGATTTTTGGTCTACTAATAAGGTGTTGCTATTAGTTTTTTGAAATGCAAAACGTATTTTGTACGTAAAGCATCCCCAAAGGAGAAACACAATAAATTCAGATTTATCATTGTTACCTTTTAAACAAGCAAGATGTAAAAATCTGTAAAAAATCTGGTTTACAGAAGACAGAAATTATTTTTTATCAGGATATCACATCCCACACATATTACGATTTGTTACAACATTCACCCTATTCGCCAGAGTTAGCTTCCCCTGACTTCTGGCTGTTCCGTTATCTCAAACTGTTTATGTGTGGAAAACGAGTTTCATATAGCAGCCTTTGGAAGCGCATTTCAACAGTCTTCTGGATTCTCACCTCAGAGGTGAATTGTAAAATGTATTTTAGCCATAAAATCGTGTTTTTTTTATTAAACGACAAAACTTATTAAACAGCCTATAAGTTTATCAAATCGTTCGACTGAAAATTGTATATTAAAGATATTTTGTGTTACTTACTCAGTATTAACGGAAGGAACTTCATCAATTATTAAAAGTCCAAGCTGATCAGCAAGATCCATAAGTTCTTCGCAGTAAGGATAATGAGATGTTCTGTAAGAGTTGGCACCCAACCATCTGATTAAGTTATGGTCTTTTAGAAAAAGTGGCAAATCAGTACCTTTACCTCTAATATCTGAATCTTCGTGTCTTCCAAAACCTTTAAAAAAGTCTAAGTATGAGTTTAAATAGCCTATGTATGTTATAAAAGATTTAAAACCAAATTCGTTGGACCTGTAAAAGCCCTATTTTTATGTATAAAATTTTACCTCTAAAATAAAGAGGTTTTCCATTTATTTTAAAAGAAGTGTTGTCCCACGTTAGTTCTCTTATACCAAACGGTTGATCATATCGATCAACAAGATCATCTCCTTTAATGACGTCTACCTATAAAATTAAAAGATACGTTACTTTAGTAAATTAAGATAAGTAGGCTTTATACAGGGCGGTCGGTAATGAATGCGCCAAACAAATCCTGGTTTAAACTTGTAAAAATAACGATGTTGAACCAAATATGCCTTACTAAAATGTCGCTTATTAATGAGATACAGGGTGTTATAGTTTAATTTTCGAAATTGTTATTTCTCTATAGCTCAAAGATATTGACATGAAAACCGAGGATCAGGGGTATCCGGGGATAAGGAATATAATTTTATTCTTCTTTTTGATATAAAGTGTAGGTGGCGCTAGTTACACCATATTCACATGCTGTTTTATGCTTTAACTTTCTATTTTTGTTTTATTATTTTTATGGAAGTATGTGATAAAGTGATGATTTTTAAGAAAAAAAGGTGTACTACATTTATTTCGGTTAAACAAACCCTTTTCGAAATATTTGCATTTAAACATTCTATTGCACAGTTAAAAAAAATAGTTAACACTAAATTAAGAAAACCTTAATAACGAATAAAATAATGGAATTACTTTAACAAATGCACAAAATGTCCACCATTTACTTTTAGGCATTTGTTAAAGTGATTCTATTATTTTATTTGTTATTAAATGTTTTCTCTATTTAGTGTTAACTGTTTTTTGACTGTGCAATAGGGCGCGCTGCGCTCGACACCAACGGTGGCCATGGAAGCCCTCCTAGGACTGCCTCCTCTGCATATTTGCTTGGAGAGAGAGGCAAGGTGGGCAACCTACAAACTCTATCAAGCGGTCAGTAACAAACCGCAGGCGTGTCATATGGAGAGCACCAGTCTCCTCAGGAATGTCCTGACATGTGACAAACTGGGAATGCCCTCAGACATAATGCCTACAGCAACCAACTACAACCGGCCCTACAGTGTAGTCTACCCACAAAGAGAGACTGGAGTCGAAAAGCGACCTACCTGCTCCGGGCTGACATCTGTTGGTACACCGATGGCTCCAAAACCAAGGACGGTGTTGGAGCTGGAATATATGGACAGAGGCGAGGCAGAGTTTTTCTTCAGCCTGGGCACTCGCAACCATATTTCAAGCGGAGGTATTTGCTATTGAGATGTGTGCTAGATCGCTGGTTGATCGGCACTGCACACGTAAGACAGTTAAAATATTCTCCGATAGTCAAGCAGCTCTTAAGGCTCTTGAATCCAGCCGGTGCAATTCGAAAACTGTCTGGAACTGCAAGGATGCGCTGACCAAACTGGGTCAAAACAATAAGGTTACACTACTGTGGATACCTGGACACACCGGCCTAGAGGGTAATGAATCCGCAGACCTCCTTGCCAAAAGGGGAGCGGAAACAAAATTCACAGGGCCGGAACCGGTCAATGGTATATCTTATGGAATGGCCAAGCAGTTCATATCAGCTTGGGCACAAAGAGAAAATCGGTACTGGGACGGTACGGACTTCCGGGTGTCAGACACTCGAAGGCCTTCATAAGCCCACCGAACCAACAATGTACTGTCAAACTACTGGAGCAATCAAAAGTACACCTTAAAACTCTAGTGGGACTGTACACGGGACACTGCAGATTGAAATACCACATGCACAAGATTGGCCTAGCCTAAGACGCCGAGTGCCGCATGTGCAGGAGGGTGATGAATCGGCAGAACACATACTGTGTTCGTGCCCAGCAATGGCACGACTAAGATTCGCAATCCTCGGCAATGACACCTTGTTGCCGGGGAAGGTGAAAGATCCAGCTTCCAACAGGATCATCAGATTTATTAGAAGTCTGGACCTGGTGGGAGAAATATAAAAGGGTGTGAGCCACAATAGACCGAGGTCGCGGTGGAAGGGTATTATACCCACTCACTTTAAACCTACCGTACCTAGAATGTTTTAATGGAAATATTTCGAAAACCGTTTGTTTAACCGAAATAAATGTAGTAAAACTTTTTTTCTTAAGAATCATCACTCTATCACGTACTACCATAAAAAACAATAAAATGGTTATAGTAAGAAAGTTATAGCAAGACACAGCATGTGAATATGGTGTAACTAGCGCCACTTACACTTTATGTCAAAAAGTAGAATAATAATATTCTCATCCAAATCTCCTAGTTTTTGTCAATTTTAGAAAAACTTGAATTTGAGAGAAATTAACAGAGTTTCGGAAATTAAACCATCATCAGACTGACCGTGTATCTATTATAAGCGACTTTTGATTAAAGATATAGATTGCTTTTGTATTTATTACCGAATATTTCAATAGTTTTTTTTTTTCCAAAAAAAAATTTTTTTTTTTTGTTCAATTTAAAATAAAAAACAAAAAAGTTTTTTTAAAATTTTTAAAAAATTTAAAAAACCCCCAAAATTTGAAAAAAATTAATTTATGGCAAAAAAAACTGAATAAAATAATATTCCTCATCCCCAAAAACCCCTGATCCTTAGTTTTCATGTCAATATCTCAGAAACAACTTGAATTATAGAGAAATAACAATTTCGGAAATTAAACTATAACACCCTGTATCTCATTAGTAAGCGACGTTTTACTAAAGTATAGGATTGCTTTTTGGCGTATTTATTACCGACCACCCCGTATTTCAATAGTTTTATTCCACTTCACTCCATTATCTTACAAAAAAAATATAGGAAAACAAAACATTAACTTACTCTAAACGTATATAAATATCCAGGATTGTCGTTCATGGTATAAGGCCACCATAAACTGGCATTTTGAATTGTGAGACTACCCGAGACCACTTGGTCTGACACGGCCATTACGATGTTACCGGACTGGTCCAAAATTATAATATTAAAGGTGGTATTACATCGCCTGCCAAGTATTGAAACATTGTAATTGACAATACCTGAAATAAAAATGACATTCAGGTTCAGTTTACTTAATTAAAATTTCACAAGTTGGTACTTCCTGGAATTTCTTTTATTTCATACTGTACCTTAATATACTACATTACGTTGTCAGTTAGAGTCCGGGTAATGATACATTACATCACCAGGCCGGTAAAGTAACTTTACCGGACTGAAAATGAAGTTTAGTATTTTTACTAACACAGTGTTAATTCTGAACAATTTTTATTAAGCAAATTACAATAAAATTACTTATAAACGTTAACGTTAAATTTCGGCGTCGCTTTAGAACTTTTTTAAAAAAAATCCGCATCCATTTTATTCTTGTTATTAATAAAGGGACGCTAAACTAACAGACAAGACAATGACAATCAACAAGCTATTTTGTTACTGTAAACAACCAATTTAAAGATAACTAGATCAACAACTTATATTGTTGTAGCTACGTTTACCTTAATTACCTTATTTTGACAATACTGACACCTTCATATTATCCGAATATTCATACTTCAATTTACTTATCAAAAAAGATAAAACAGTATGAAATAAAACGTTTAACGATACACGGCCGTAAAAGGTCATTAAAGTACTCGTCTAGAAATTCCGGACTCGGCTCCTCCGTCGCCTTGTCCGTAAACATCTTGAATAGACCATTTCCCGGCCTCGTAACGTAAATTACTATAACAGTATTGGTATATTACGGGTTTCAGACGTTTGGACGTCAACTCTAGTAATGAATGCTTACCTGAGGTACCATCTATCGTTGTAGTAAGATTAATGTCATCTACGTAAGCTTTGCTAGTAGTATATAATACAACGGATCTATCAATACCAGCATAGTCGAAGAAATCAAAGCTGTAGGTTCTTATTAGCATACCGCTAAAAAAATTATTTAGTTAGCAACATTGCAAACATTTTTAATGTTGTTCATTTTCAAACATTTTTTAATGTCTTTTACAAAACACTAGTTTTTATGTATATAAATTTTATTTTTTAAGATAACTAATCTAATTACACGGTTCTGCATTTTGACATTTTTTGTCACCCCTGATATTTTTTTAGGTTTTTTGTACCTACGGTAAAATATGCTTATTTCAAATATAGGTCCAGATTATAACTATCACCTTTAAATTTTTAGAGAGAAAAACACCCATGTAAAATAAGGAAAAAGTTTATATTCCAAAATCTTGGCCTATTAAAGTACTGGGATCTAAAATTAGTCCCAAGTTCTGTCTCAATTATCCAGAGCTGTCGGTAATTCTATTAAAATAATTAAAAAACGTATTCTACTACTTCTTAGTAATTGGATTACTTTAATTCTCCAAATACAATTACTTTCTATAAAAGGTAATTGTATTTGGATTATCAATTAATAGGATAATGTGATCGTAATTGCTAATTAATTTTTACGACTTCCAAGTAATTCAATTATATAGAAAGTAAATCGATGATCTTTAAAGTAATTGATTTACTTATAAAATAATTTAATTACTTAGAAATTAATTCAATTACCTAATAAATAATTGAATTACTTCGAAAAATTCAATAACCTTTCTTTATGAAAAAACTGCCAAAATTTTGGCCAGTCAGAAAGAGCATCTTGAAACATGGCGATCCGCTTTGAATCCGGCGGACGCCGCCTCCGCGCCCTTTGAGTATTTTCGATTAATGCTTACCGCCACCGATTTTATGTTTGTTTCTTTTATTATCAAAACCAAGGTTGGTGGTTTTTATTATTACAGGTACTGGTTACTGGTGTGGTAGTTATTTAAGTATTTCTAGAGTAATTTAGTTTCAAAATGTAATTGAGAGAATGAAGAGTATATAATGGGAATTTAATGACATAACGGTAATTTAATTTTCACTTCAATCACATTACGGTAATTTAATTACCAAAAGATAATTGAATTAAATATGGTAATTTAAATAGAGTAATTGCTAAAATATTTAATTATCTTTAGTTTGAATTAATAATGGAATTTCTTTTAACAAACATGCTAGTAATTGGTAATCGTAATTTACTACTACTTAGAGGAGTAATTGGTAATTGTAATTGAATTGCTTCTTAAAAGTAATTGCGACAGCTGTGCAATTATCTTTTTTAAATAAATATAGATATTTTTTTTCATTAATACAGACAAATCAGTTAAAAACTTGCCAAGTGAAAAAAGGGTGGAACAAAATTGTGGACAGAATTTGGTCCTTATTTTACATGGGTATTTTTGGTGAGATCTCTTCTCTTTTTTCTGAGTTTAATGAATGAAAAAAATGGGGAGGGTCTTTCCTGTCTATTTTTTAAGTAAACCCTACTCTCTAGAACTAAAACTTTAGACTTAATAAAAAGTGCAAAAGATACTTATTTTAATGTTCTTTAAATCGCGGCTGATTTGGGATTTGATAGGTAAATGTAGCAAATTCCTTTGTTAAATGAATAAAACGTCAGAAACTCAGGTTCAATCAGATTATAACATTCTAAAATACTCCCCCCCCCCAAATATAAGGTATTTTGGCTCAGTTTCAGGGCGCTCTGAGTAAAAATGTGCAGTTTTCAAAATGTTTTCTTCACTTGTAACCTCAAACCTACTTACATACCTAATTTCAAGTTTCTACACTCTCGGAAGGTGCCTCATAAATTTGATGAGTCAGTGAGTCAGTCGGTCAGTCAGTAAAATGGGCGATTTGTAAAATCGAATATCTCAAAGATTACCTGACATAACTTCCTCAATTTTTCACAGTATTTAGAACACTTATGTGAATTTACATACCAAATTTCATACCTTTATGTTGAACAAGACCAAAGGTATGATAGGAAGAAAAATTGGATGAAAAATTTCGTGTAAAATACACACATTTGTGCGGTAGGCCGCAACTTGGCCTGGCGCACTACCGTGAGCCTACATATAAAATATGAGAAACCCAAATCATAGGAAATCTAGTAAATTTTCAAAGAATATAAAAAATCCAAATAATTTTTTTACAAAACATACTTTGTAGGGTATAGACAAACAAAGAAATTAGTTTGTTGCCTTTCTTCGTTTGTATTCAAAAGGATCGGTTTGACATTTGCGAGTCCAACATGTTTGGGGTTCATTTTTCACTATACCTCTTCTTCATTTAAGCAATTTTTTGCTTTGTTCATCTGATACTGCACCTAATCTGTCGGGGAAGAATTTTAAATAAGGGTGAAGTAATTGCTACTAAAGTGACATGTCGTTAACTAACTTCCTGTAAGATACGTTCTTCTACTAGATCTGTGTAGTTTTTCAATTTTTTGTTACTCAAGAAGTTGCTACGGACACTCTTAAAGGCAGTCCAGGCTCTTATTTTTTTTTGACAAAAGTGTACTCCCAAAAATTTTCGCGTTTAAAAAGTTCTCATATTTTCGGCCCAACAAAAATTATTTTTTTAAGATTTGCCGCATTTATACGCGAGAATTTTTATCTCAACTAAAGAACAATATTTCCTTTCCTATTTAGGGCTATAAAAAAAATTATAAGCCCCTATTGTACAGAAAAGATAAATACATTTTTTGCTGCTCTACTAATGGTTCATTAAGTAAATTTTCAGATTAGGAACAATTTTTTCACGTAACTGCCATTTTTTAATGACCTGGCTCTGTCCCATTCTCAGAAAATACAACAAAAAATAATTGTGCAAAAAATTTAAATCCTTACAGATATTTCATTTATGATCTTCGTATTTTATGCTTCGAAGTAATATACGCCTGTTCTCGTACATGTCTTTCATCCTTACAGCATGATTCATTGTTTCCATTAAAACTGCCTTTAGACTTGTCTTTGAAGGGTCAGTAAACAGTCGCCACGCGGAAGGTTTATAGAAAAGGCCAAAATATGCTGTTAATGTTTTCTCGATTTTGTCCGTGAGACGACAATTTACAGGTCATTGTATGAGTTTAATATGTAGAAATTATCAAAATAACACATTACTTTGGCAAAGATGATTTTCATGCAGAACGGTGTAATTAATATTGGGTATTCTTACTTTTCAAGAGTAGAGAGTCCACCTTGTGGTATCGTAGAGTCTGTTAATATATTATCAACAATTACTGTGATGATGTTCTCGGAACCAATATTTATAAAAGAAGTAACTTCGGCTCCAAAAGGCAAATGTCCAATGGAGTGTTCAACAACACTTTGGTTATTAATAATCTACAAGATAAGTGTTGATAAAAATATACAGTTACAATTTTTTTCTAAAATATTTTTATTAATATAATATAGCAAAAACTAAAATTAATAGTATATTATATTATGAGGATTAAAAATAACGCCTTTTAGTTCGTATGATATATGCTATTTTTCTCCAAACAAGTCAAAATTAATACATTTAGTTATTCAAAAATCGTTTTTTTACCTTAATCCTAAGTAGCACTTTTAATCCTAGGATTAAAAGTATTGCTAAGCAACGAGCACAATTTTGTACGGTATGAGAATTGATAGCTTTTGCATCTGAAAATAGTACAAAAATGTCAACATTTTTTGATGGTTGGAGAAAAAATTACTTTTAATATTAAAACTTATATTGAAACAGATTATTTTGAAGTAAAAATGTGGTTGTAATTTAAAGCAGCTGATTTTTTATGTATAATATATGTCTTTATAAAAGGATTTTTTACCTCGGACTTATGTGTTTAGATTACTTTAATTTTATAATTTTATCAATTAAAAACTACTTTTTTAAATAAGTTATTGTTCAAAGTTACATTAATTGTTATTCGTGTAAATGGTCTGCAAAGACCATATTTATGTTAAACGAAAAAATGTCAAGGGACCAGATTTGCTTATGAAAAAATGAGGATTTGAAAAATAATTTTCACTTTAAGAAAAAATAGTGGTGTATCACTTTTCTCTTTAAACTGATTCAGTGCAAATCCCGCACAAACGCCACTGGCAAAAATTAAAAAAAATTGTATAATAGAAAATGCTGTTTGATGCATAGAAGAAGCATAATATACTTCACAAAAATATCTGGAGTGATATCAAAGTTATCATAAAAAATATATGTTTTTTAAAACTTTAGCACCCTTTGGTTTCGAGAAGTTAAGAACTTAAGGACATATTTTCATATGAAGTTTTTTTCACAAGGTTGACCCAAGAAAAACCTGTTTAAATACAAGCATGTTATTAAGCAACACCCTCTATGTTACTGTAGTTCCCGATATAATGCGATTCATATGAAAAGTGTTTTTTTATTTTTGTTGTGAAAGTATGTTAGGATCAAACACCGATTTCGGCCAATTGACGGAAAAAGTGGCCAAAACCCGTTCTGGTCGACAGCAAAATTGCCAATGTCCGAAATATCGCTTTCCGGCCGTTTAACGTAGACCAGAACACGTTCTGGACCTTTTGCAATTGCCCGAATGCGTCTAGCATACAAACAAGCCGTCCAAAAACAGATTTTCTGCATGTTTCAAAATAAAAAGCCGCTTTGCTTACCAGAACTCATGACCTACTGGAACTTAGGGCTTTTGAATTTGTCGTAATTATTTGTGGAAGTTATAAACAAAATTTTAACAACGTATTAGGAAAAACCCGGGGAATATATAATTACACTTTTAAAAAAATATATAACTTCTACCATATCAAAAATTATATATATTTTTTAATAACTTCTATGTAGGGATAATTTAGACAAATTCAAAAGCCCTAAGTTCTAGTCGGTCATGGTTAGTTCTGGTTAGCAAAGCGGCTGTTTATTTCGAAACACGCACAAAATCTGTTTTTGGACGGCTTGTTTGTATGCTAGACCATTGGGCGAAATCGGTGTTTGATCCTAACAGGTATAATAAATCTTAACATCTACCGAGGTAGGTGCAAATTACCTACCAATCAGAGGATAAAATTTAACAAAAAAATATTTAGAAAACTTATTTGCCTCCTATTTTAAAAGCAAAACCACCAATTCAAATCGAAAATAGAACTTATTTTTCCATCTTACCCAATATAGCGATTAGATGTGGAATTACATGGAATTTACATTTACGAGTACTCAGATCCAAGTTACTCTTATCATATTGAATCTCGGAAGTGTAAACCTTGCGACTCCGAGTAGACATTTAGACCCCCGAGATTTAGTCCGAGTACACTAAATGTAAATTGCGTTTTATTGTATGAAACCTTCACTAACATTTGTTTTGCAAGAATACCAAAATTATGTTATTCTTATAGATTTAAATTTATCATTTAATTAGTTTATTTAAATAATTTTCTAGAAACAAACGTCACAAAGATTTCCACAGTATTTTTATCTTTACGTGTTAAGTTAAAGATGCGGGAAGGAGTTTGGAAAAATTCCGCCTTATCTCGCCCATTATTTAGAAAAAAAGAATTTGGGTTTTTTTTTATATTTTATAATACGTCCAAGTATCTTTATTTACACCCAGAGGCGCACCCAGAAAACAATTTCGTGGGGGGGTTATGAAATTACTGCATAACTACAAATTTTAAACAAAAGATTTATTTCTCATAAACAGAATATTGCACTTATCGGTAAACAAAAATAAAATTCTACATTTAGGCTGTTCATACACAAGTTACACTAAGTTTAAGAAAAAAAAATTAAAAAAAGTAAGGGAAATTAAACCAAACTAAGTTTTAACTTTCTAGGCTTTTTTTTTCTAAAATATCTTCTACAAATGGGGTCAAGTTTCTGTAAATATGTAAGAGAGTAAGACCATTTAGCCGGTTTTCTGAAAAACTATTTTTTAAATAATTTTTCAGTCAGTAGAGACAATAAACAGCAATACCTTGATATTTGCAAAAATATCTGAATCTGAAACGTTTTTAATGCGCTTAAGGCATCTCTGGGTCGCTCTTTACTTGGCAGTCTAGCAATTGCTCTATACCATAGTCTAAGCTCGAAAATTAGCTCTTCTTTAGTTCCTGTGAGGTCATCGTTATAAAATAAAATTAAAAAAACAAAATCAGATATTGTCTTCTCGGTGAGAAGGGCATTAGATTTTTTACTGGCAACGCGGTAGTCGGCCCGAACGGACAACGGACGCGCAAGGGAAAACAGGAGACGATCGATGATCGATCAATGCCGGGTTGCCAAATGTCGATTCTCGAATTTTAGATTAATTTTTCTTTTCTTAAATTACATAGTGGAAATTAATTGAGGACTGCGTTTAAATACTCAAACAAAAAATTAAACTTCATATACTTCATGACTCTTGTTAATTTATAGTTTCGGTAACTTTTATAACGGAAAAACATATTTATATAATTTTTTTTTCTAAAATTTGCAAAATAATTTCAAATTAAGGCTGATTGGGGGTTTAACCCCAAAACCCCCCCTTGGTGCGCCACTGTTTACATCTACAATAAATTGGTAAAAAATCAGAATGGCAAGTACCAAAAAAACCATTTTTGCCATTTTACACGTTTTTTGATTATTGTTAAAAAATTCATGATGCGGTCATCGCACCCAAATAAATAATAGCTAGTTTATAAGCTTAGATTAGATTAGATTATTTGAGCGGAGATGGCAGTCCACCAGTGCAACCTTACCAGATTTATTGTGGTTTCCTATCATTTTTTAGAGTACCTTGTCCAGGCCCCGGGCTTCTTAACTAACTCCAGAGTCTGACACTGGCCACTCCATATATCTCGCCGGTTTTGGCTTTTCCTCACCAAGCCTAGTAAACCTAACCTACATAGTGCTTCACAGTGGCACAACACATGTACGGCTGTTTCTTCAGCCCCTGGCAGAACCTTTCACAGGCTATCTCCACCAGGCCTATTCTTTCCAGGTCTTGTTGAGTTTGCAATGTTCTGTTAGTTGACCTACGGTTATCCTTACGACTTTACGACTATGGCTCAGTAGGTCCGAGGTAAACTTGGCCGAGCAGGTCTTAATGAACTGTTTTTCCTGTCGTTGTCCTGGTGTTTGTAACCACCAGCTTTGAAACTCTCTGTCTACCCAACTCTTAATGATGGGTAAAAACCGGGAATTAAAAAATGGTCGCAAAAAAAAAAACCTTTGAATTTTATTCCCTTTCTTTGTTAAGGGTTTAAAAAAATGTTTGTTTTTGACTTTTGATCCGAGATTCCACGTGGCTCCGAGCCAAAAAAAACCTTTTTTTCCCAGGTCTTTTGAGTTTCCCTGTTTTGTTGTCCTGTTTGTACCCACCGGGCCGTTGGAAACCCCTCCCCCCCGGGGGGCCCCCCAAACCCCCCCAACTCTTAATAGATGCTTTAAAGAGGCCTGCCGAGATTCCACAGAATGGCTCCGGGCCTATCATTTCCATGGCTGATCCTCTTTTGGCTAGGTCTAGTTTATAAGCTTATTAAGTGTAATAATAAAGATAAAAAATATATATGTTGGTGCACAAAGCGCATTATTTATTTTTTTAAAATAAAAGATTAAAAAACGTGTCAAAAGCAGTTAAAGGTTTTTTTTTGTCCATGATCTTGGCACAAAAAATGTTCTTTGGTAAGTCACAGCTCCAGCATAATCTCTTAAACCCTTTTGGGTTCCTATATTTTTTAACTTGATGGAATGGCATTTTTAAAATTTTATTTCAACTTTTCCCCCAAATTAAAAAAGGAAAGGTCTGCATAAATTGTTTGTAAAATGATAATGGTTATTTAAATGGACAGACGAGAGAGAGAAAGTAATAACGTTTTTAGCCGTTTAAAAAAGGAAAAGGGGGGTTGGATTAAGACACCCCCGGAGGAAATGCTCAGAGAAAACACTGCAAAGGGCACTGGGGCTTGTTGGCAATCCAAACCCCCGGAAATAGGGTTTATTTGAATTTTTTTTAAAAACCCATTTTATATTTGTAGTGGGGGTTTTAAGGCCCGGTAAAGTTTTTTTAAAATTTGGTACATATTTGTGAAAAATGTCAAATTAAAAATTAATTTTAAAAAAGCGCCCCAAAACCCCTACTTTGACAATATGGCGCTAAAAGGGGGGCCCCGGTGACGTCAGGGGCCCGTTTCCCCTGATCTGTGGTACATCCCCTTTTCACATACATATTTGGGGAAACAAAAACGAGAGTGCGATTGGATTTACATTTCATGGGGTTTTTAAAAAAAATCGGTTACGGCTTGTGCAGTTCCAAAATGAAAAAAACGTCTTAAAAACCCCGGGGAAAAAAAAAATTTTGTTTTTTCCCTTTGTTTTTCCCATGATTTCAATGGCATAAAAAAGGGGCCCGACTAACTTGTTTTTTTAAACCCCAACATTTAAACCCCTAAAAAGTTTTGGGGTTTGCTGTGGAAGTTCATAATTATTTCACTTTCTTTTGATATAACTTGGGGTTCCACTAAAGTTTATTATACTTACTTTTTTTTTTCTTTTTTTTTGCCCAAAAAAAAAAGTGGGAAATATTTATAAAAAATAATCGCCTGATTGCGTCGACTTGGGTCAGGTTTCTGCAGTCTGCTTTTACAAAATCGTCCATTTTTAAAAGTACTTGACAGAATTTGAAAAATATTGCAAATAAATCACACAAGAACAATGTATAATATAGGAAAATCTTATTAAAACAGTTACGAAAGCTAATATATCAGAAGTAGACAAACGAGGTTTACAAGCAGGTGACGTCATCAAACTCGACCAATCAGGAGCGTTTTGTGTCACGTGACAAACGTTTAAAAATGCATTTTTATTTACGGATTTTTAAATAAATTTATGATTATTTTCAACTTACGTTAATAAATAACATTTTTAAACTCTTAATTTATACTGATAACAGTAATTGACACTTTATTTTTTGCATTCTCAAATAGCCTATTCTTAAGTCCAGAACTGTGCAGTTTTTTCTCTAAGGATTATCTCAATGTGTGTGGCTGGCATGGGATTTCAGATTCAGTCCCAGAAGGGTAACTCGAATCCGAGTACTCGTATATTAAATTCCGATTTACTAATGCTAAAATTGCTTCTCCAAGGGTTTCTAAATTAGAACCTTATCCTGTGCAAACGAAGTATTGTAAAGAATGGTGCCCTTTAATTACCGAAAAAAATAACATTTTGTATTTGATGACTTGTATGGTTAGTGTTGGTGTAAATTTTTTTATCGTACCTGACTAGTGTCCACTGGAACGGTTATGTTATTTGGAGTGAATTCCCATATTCCATTTAGCGATAAAATATCTCTTATCGAATTTGGTCTTGGTTGTAGAATTCCTAGACTTATCACTTGAGGTGTGTTGTTGAAAAGTAATAAAACTACACTTATATACAATATCATTGTTTCATTTATCCTAAAAATTTGAGAGTTATATACATCGTCCTGTAGCAGTGTAGCAGTATGTAGTGTTACGGAATTCAGCAGTGCGTGCTTGTCCGGCGTTGTGTTCACTTCAGTCGTCATCACACGGAGTGTGACATCTCTCTAGGTGTGTTTCCAGAGCTTTTCGTGCAATTTTTCTAAGTGTTTTGTTTGCTAAATTTTAATTTTAAGCCTTCAGCTACCGTTTTAGTGTTTTTTATTGCTGTGTTTAATTATTTTTTGTTTATTGTGATTTAGTTGTTTCTTTAAGGGGACTGCCGAGTGCAGAGAAAATCCAGTACAACTGGTTCAGCTTCGGCTTATGGAGCTTTTGTGTAATTACCTAGTTTTTATTTGTTCAGTTAAACGTGTTTAAATTTACTAAATTTTTATTCGAGTTTATTTCGCGAGTGAAAGGAAAAAGCCTGGAAACAACCACTGGTTGGTTTTTATTTCTCTATTCTTTTTTTTTGTGATTACTTTCAGTGTAAGGTCTAATTAATCGTTACTCTTTTTTGTTTAATTTTATTTTTTGTTGTTAAAGATTTAATCAAAAAAATGTCAGATCAGAAAGTTGATGGGGTTTGTAACGAACTTGCCGAACTTATCTAAGCCTTTTCTTTATAAAAACCAGCCAAGAGAGATGGATACCCCCGGAACTCGCCCATTACCGCCGTTTCAGCCGATGGGGTAACTTCAGTTCGCGCTCCCCGCCCTGTCGTTCGGGCACGGGGCAAAACTCTCTACCGCAGGGGTCAGCGCCGTAAACGGCAACTACAGGAGAAGGGTTCTGTCTCGTTACCCCCGATCGACAGCACCGGAAACAAGCAGTTTTTCACAGCAGCTGAAATAAGAGCAGCAATCGCCTAACTTAAATCTTCAGGCAACCTAGAATTAAATAAATGCATTACCGCCACGAGGGTTGACGACCGCCCTTCAAACCGATGGTAAAAGCTCCACAGATGTTCCAGCTATTAATCCAGCATAAGAAACCAGAAATCTGATCATGGTCATGGGGTGGAATCAGGAGGAAAGTCTACAGAAAGGAATTTTCTCAATCAGCCGTTACGGGGGTGTGGCGGCCTACTGAGGCCTCGACCACTCTCCGAGATAGTCTAGAACAACAGGGCGCAGTTTCCCTAATAAAAAAGGACCCCGCACGTCAAGATCCAACCGCGGTTACAGGGTGCAATTCCCTAGGGATGATAAAAGAACCAAGGAATTTTGACGACAGCGGGAGTTTAGTAATGGAATCGGCCTCAACAGCCTTGACCGTCGATCAAATCAACCGGGATAGGTATGGGACCAACCGAAAACAAGAAACCCTATTACAGGGGCGGTTTTATCCCCGTTTCCGGTAACCAGGGCCAAACAGGATGTGGGCGCCACTTTGGGTCACCCACAGGAAGACATAATAATACATCCAGACCTTGTAGTAAAAGCACCGCTAAGGCATGAACGCGATGGGAAGTGGTCCGGGGATTTTGCGGTAAGTCCGCACAATGCCGGTTAACAAAATTCGAAATACCGGCATCCGTGGCAGCTAACGCATTGAAAACCCTGGAACAACAGCGTAAGCAGCGCGACGTATGGAAGGGAAATGTCCTAATTTTGTTGTTGACCTTTCAGAGTGCAACCACTTAAGAGAAAGACGCGGGGAGCTGTACATCGGAACACCAGAGCTCCTGTGACGATCCGAGTAAATATTGACGATCCTACCGAGTCTCACAGAGATGACGACCCTCATCATGTCAGTGGGTATTCTTTTTGTATAATTCAGGACTTTTGTTTAGGTACCTGTTTTGTCAAGGAGTGAGGGCGATTTTTTGAAAAAATATTATCAGTTATACAGGGTGGTTTTTACCTAATATTTTTCGTTTTTAATAAACCTCGGTAGTAAGTTAAATTTATTACTAGAAGAAAATTTTATTCACCCTCTCGGAGTACAACAAACATATCCAGAGGTTCATCCTTGTTGACATTTATTTGATGCGAAAAGCACTCAATTGACGTGTTGGTTAAAACCTTTTAAAGATTTTAGATAAACACTGACCACATAATTATTTTTATTACATTTAAAACAAAATATTTTAAACTAGCAATAATTTGTTGGGAAATAAGAAATACCGGGTATACGTAAAGGTAGTAAAGATTTTTTTTAACTATGTTAACTATTGTTATTGACTTGTTAATAAAAATTACATTTAAAGAGGAACTCGACTATCTTTGTAGAATATTTAATATCTGTTAAGCTTCTAACCATTTGTTAAAACTGTATGTTTAACAAGTATCATTAAAAATACTTAGCGCTTTGCTACAAGATTGTATAATGTTAAAATCACTTAAATATTTACCAAAATGTACAGATAGCTGCTGGAAAAATAACGCCTGTCGTATTCTTCTTGCATGAAAAAAAAAAATTGCAGCAAAAAAAATTACGCCACAGTTTTTGCAAAATTTTTGAATCTTCCTAAAAGTTTGAAATTCCTATTTAAAAATAAATTACTGTCTAAAAAAATTATTTTGGAAAATTGTAAAACTGTAAAAACACCTTATCAAATATAACCCTAAATTTTCTCAATATCACAACTTGGGATTAAAAGCATTATCTTTAAAAAGACCGAATACCTACCCAGTGACAGAAACAGAATTAAATAATCATTAAGCTATTGTTAATATAAAATCTTATTGTTTTGAAAAGTGAAAGGTTATTCAACTTAATAATGACTTACCTTATCGACACTTGTCTAAAAACAAACGAGAATAAAATTGAAATTTTAATTTATACCAGAAACTTGATATTCTAGCATAAAATAATAAAATATTTATTTTCTGTTTAACATACTTCTCTGTTGAATAATGGATTATCGGTGTTTTTTGAACCGGAATTAGACAAAATTAATCTCTGATAAGAAAAAAATCCTTTTCCTAATTTTATTTGTCTTGGTTTTAAGGTATTAAGATAAATAAGAATAATAATATTTAATATCATACACCTAGTAACAAAAATAAAAATATTTGTTATTTTAATTATTGTTTATTTTATTTGTCATCGAAATATATAATATATTTTTTCTTATCCTTAAAGGATTTTTTAGGTTTTCTTTTGAGTTATTTGCAGGTTTGTTAGATTCAGTCGATTCTGTACACTCTGTGGATGCACATGTCTATATACTCTGTAACTTGAGCCCCTATTCTATATAAACATTTCGCATACGAAATCTGAGAGATATTTGAATGATTTTAGTCGAAAACTAATTATCCGGTCCAGTTAGCCCCAAAAATAGGAGTACCCTTGCATAAATTTCCAAGAAGCTGAATATTTACATGATGTTAAGGACACCATTATAATGAAATTGTTAAAAGTCGCCATCGATCCCATGTGTGCAAAAAATTTTATAGAAAGTTAAAGTTCGCAAAAATGTGTTTTTTGGAAAAGCAGTTAGTTTTATGATGAAAATAGCCCAAACAAAAATTATAGATCATGGAATTGTCTACAAAAATTGTCCATATACATTTTCCCCTAGAATTCACCATTTCTGAAAAAAAAACGATTCTAAAATTTACTAAAGTTTTATTCCCAATAATATGCATGACTACGCTGTCTTATATACATCATTGGACGCATAATGTAAGTAAAACTATTAGTCTGCGTGACTAATACATTAATATTGTATGATAATTTCTTAAATAGAACTGAAAAGAAATTCAGTCCCTCAATTAATATGACTAGTGACCTTGAGCAACATCTTTCTACTGCCCAATTGTCTACGTGACAGTGCCCGTCTAACGTCACTTTTTTCTAAGGTTCCAACAAATTACCATTAGTCTTTAACCTTCTCTGGTAGTCTCGGATCATCACAATGCTAAAAGAAAAATTTACCACTGAACATATTTTAGTCAAGCAAGCTGACAATGACGCTAATGTACTTATCATAGAAACTGCATTTAATCATTTAATTCAACTAATGTAGATGTTTTTGTTGGTGAAGATGTTGATCTGTTGGTGTTACTTACCGCTCAACCATCGCAAATATATATTTTTTCTAAATGTAAAAATCACCTTTTATTTTTACATGCTATGACTGGCTGTGATACAACCTCTGCAATGTTCCGAAGGGGTAAAACAACAGCTTTTAAATTGTTTGAAAAACAAGACTTAGAGACATCTGCTCAAGTTTTTAAAAATATCAACTCCACTCCAAAAACTATAATTACCCGCGAAATTCGGTTTCTTCTTACAGTATATGGAGCCCCAAAAAAGTTTCTTGCATAGATAAGTTACGTTACTTATCTTTTGCAAAACTTACTTGAAATAAAAAACGTGTGCAAATTAGCTTGTCTTCCTTCAACCTCGGCTTCCGCTAAACAACATTTTTAGGGTATAATATCAGGTTTATTTGTGGCTTGGTAATTAACTGAATCCAGAAAAATGGGGTTGGAAGCTAATTGATAATGTATTGGATCCAATCCACACAATACTTTTACCTGCACCAGGGAAACTCCATAATACAATTTTTTGCAACTGCAAAGCGAAGTGTAATTCGAAATTCGACTGCAAAAGAGTTGGTTTATTTTGTTCACCAGCATCAAAGATAATACTACTACGGATAGATGGTTCATTTAAATGGGGCGCTCTGAATCAGTTCGGAGATATCAATGCTTCCGTAAATGCGAATAAAATTAAGCCCCAGCGAAACGAGGTACGAAACCATGTGCGACGTTGCCAATGTCTGTCGCTTGTACCTTATTCGGGATTCGAAGTAGCGAAAGCGGGAGTCTAAACGGGTTGTGTATTTTCTAGTCGCGTTTCATCACGCCAATAGTAAAGGCCTGCCGGCAACAATGTTTAACTTTCGTTCAAGGATTGAAATGCATAGCGCGAAAATCTCTCGATGGACATCGGCTCGCGTTAGCCAAAGTCCATTAGGGGTATCAAAAATATAGCATTGAATGGTTTATCTTATCTGTAGTAGTATTATCTTTGCCAGCATGAACCAGTTGTTAAGGCCAGTCGTGTTCAAATATTGAATCTCCAACAGAAAAAGATCCAATTTATATCAACTCGGAAAGAAAAAGAAAAATAAGAAGAAGAAGATGGAGAAACAGAAGAAGAAAAAGATGATGAAAAAGAAGAAGATATTGAATAAGAAGACCTTTTATTTTACTAGGATTTAATAACTACTGGGAAAACCACGTTAAAAACTTTACACTACCTTACAGGTGGCGTGGAAACGTTTGCATAGTAAAGGAAATAAAACTTTAGTAAATTCTAGAGTTGCTTTTTCTCAGAAATGGTAAATTTAAAAAAAAGAGTGTAAGGGCAATTTTTGTAGACACATTTACGATATACAATTTTTCTTTAAACTATTTTTATCATAAAACTAACCGTTTTGCTAAAAAATCCAAAAAAATCATTTTTGCGAACTTTGACCTTGTATAATTTTTTTTGCACACATAGGATCAATGGTATTCTAACGTTTATGTAAATTTTTAGCTTCTTGGAAAGTTATGCAAGGGTTATTGTCTATTTTGACCGGATAAAAATATGAATAGTTTTTAACGACCTAGCCAAAAGAGGATCAGCCATGGAGATGATAGGCCCTGAGCCATTCTGTGGAATCTCGGCAGGCCTCCTTAAAGCATCTATTATGAGCTGGGTAGACAGAGAGTGTCAAAGCTGGTGGTTACAAACACCAGGACAATGACAGGCAAAGCAGTTCATTAACACCTGCTCGGCCAAGTTTACCTCAGACCTACTGAGCCACAGTCGTAAAGTCGTAGGGATAACGGAAGGTCAACTAACAGGACATTGCAAACTCAACAAGCATCTGGAAAGAATAGGCCTGGTGGAGAATAGCCTGTGTAGGTTCTGCCAAGAGGCTAAAAACAGCCGTACATGTGTGGTGCCACTGTCAAGCACTATGTAGGCTTAGGTTTACTAGGAGGAAAAGCCAAAACCGGCAAGATATATGGAGTGGCCAGTGTCAAGACTCTTGAGTCTAGTTAAGAGGACGGGCCTGGACAAGGTACTCTAAAGAACGATAGGAGAAACCACAATAAATCTGGTAAGGTTGTAGTGGTGGAGGTCATTCTTCCCACCTCCGCTCAAATAATCTAATCTACGAATAGTTTCGAATAATTGCTAGGAAGTGATATGGGAGCATTTAATTTTGACGTTCGTATACTTTATATTTAAAAAAAAAACATATTCTATCTTGTAGAGAAAGAGCCCGTGACTGCCAGACTTATGTTAAAGTATAAAAGCTGAAAGTTTTCCTGAGCTCTCTACCCAACAGGGTTAGGAACGATTGGCTACTAAGAAATTCGGATTATCGTGAATTGGGCACAGGTAGCAAAGATGCATAAAATTGCTAACGAAAATCCAAAGCTTATTTTAAGGGATAGTATTAGAAATCACGACATCAATTGCCAGAAAGTATCGTATCACTATGTAAGTATTGTGGCCCTCTGGAAAGCCTTAAACCTAAATAAATTTTAATTGTAATTACGGTATAATATAAAAGCTGAGTTTGTTTATAGAGTGCGAATCTCTAGCCTGAAATAAATTCAAGAAATCAAAAAAAAAGTTTTTTAGTTGAAAAATGCTCGGATCCGTCAATTAATATTTTTAGTTGCGCTCTTTTCTATAAAAGAAATATTTATACATATGTCCCAAATTTGACGTTATCGATAATTTTTTAAAATCAAATTCCAAGTTTTTTAAGAGTAATTTTAAAGCCCTTATTAAGTTATACATAACTTCCCAATTTCATTTTTTTCCGTGTCGTTTGCGAGGTACTACCATATTTGTTGAATGTTTTTGGTTTAGGGTAAGTAAAAAGTGTTTACTATAGTTTGTTATTTAATATTATATAAAAAATATCAGTTTTTAAAGGAAAAATGTGGTTTAATTTTCTAAGTAGAATTTTGTTATTTAATATCCCATGACATACAATTAAAATTTAAAATGGGGCAGTTACGTATAACTTGATATGAAAACTAAAAATGGGAATTGCCTGGTCCAAGAATTTTTCCAAAAAATAGGTTATTTTTGAGATATTGAATTTATTCCATGTTAGAGACTCGCAATCTATATAAAACTTAGCTTTTATATCAAAGTACGTCACGCGCGCGTCAAGTAAATAGACCAATGAAATGGGTCGCATCGGAAGCCGTACGGCGGTAGAGCGAGATCAAAGCGCTAACAATGCAGTTAGACTTCTGGCTTCAAATAAGCAGTGTCTGAAATCGGTTTTCGCATTTCAGGCAAATTACCAAAATGTTTTATTTAAATAATTTGATGAAATGTCAGTTTCCATGGTAGCTAATGCTACATTCTCGAACATAGGCAAACGGCAGTGAAGACCGAGACACAGCATTCTTAACAGAGCAACTTTTCTCTCCCTATAAGCGGCGCCTTTGATACTTTTAAGCAAATTTTTGTGGCCTTAACGCCATATTGAGTGGATACGATTTATTCAAGTTAAATTAGTCAATTTAAAGCAGGAATTAAAGGAAAAAATACGTACTTTTGTATTGAATTAAACTTTACTTAAAGGTACTTAAAATTATACCTGTAGTTTTATTACTTTTTATTTTATTTGAGCTATAGTCTTCTAAATTTTGAATAAATTTTTTAATTTAATTGATATATGCTTGTAGCTACGTTTTAACTTACTGTATATGATGTTTTCTACACACGTTGGAATAATTGGCTTTGCATAAAACCATGGATACCCTTGAAATGCTTTTCATGGGAATGAAAGCTAGTGGCAATAAGGACTGTTAAAAGAAAATTACCTTTTTTGGCTCGTCTGTATTGTCAAGCACTCAAGATTTGCCTAAATTTTGCACTTTTCCACCTAATAAAACAATAATATACTATTTTATTTTATTTGACTGGTCGTGAAAACAGTTAATAAATATAGTATATAATAAATAATATATATTAATATTAATTACATTTTAGATATATTATCGTAGGTACGTGTATTTTTATCATTTCAGTTTTTTACACACAGCTTTTAACATTTCCAATAAATCCGAATTGATATTATATACTATTTAAATGGTATAACTAACTTTAGAAAGTTTTAGTTTGAAGGTTATTTAGGTATTTTTAAATTTTGATTAAAACTGGTTTATTTTAAAAATTCGGACTGGTCAATAAACTTACCCAAATATATGTAAATCTCTAAATGTGAAAATTACCCTCTACTGTCTAAAAACTGATGAAAATTATTAACTAATTTTTTCTTCGTTTTGTTAGGAATGTTATTTATAGTATTATATAAACTAAGTCTGGCCTATAAGTCTGACATAAAAGTGACGGACTATAACTAAACAAGATGGCGGCTGAACCTGCGCGAGAAAAATGACCGTACCTTTCCAACCTATTCATGAAATTGTGCTAGTCTGTAGGTATGCTGTGACCCTTTTTTTTGCTGATGAGAAGAAAAAATGCCTTTACGCATACCGCGGTCGTTGTTGTGTGACCGCCAGTTATGTCGGACTAATCCAAAATTGGTACCACCGACTAAAAAAAAACCCTCCTTTACGTCACCAAACACCTGCCACCACAATCCGCTCTCGCATTGCTTCAGTGGGGGTGTTGTCCTTTAGACTTTCTGTTTTTCTAACGGCTTTCTAGTTCTCTTCTTTTAACGATTTTTCTAATGGTTCCGTAGACGTTTACTCAGCCAGTTTTTGACGTGCATAGATTTGCCATTATATTTGCTATATTAAATTCCAGCCCTGTTTGCTGAAAATATGCCATTCTGACCTCTTCCCACCTAGGGCAGACGAATAGGGTATTTTCGGCATCATCTACGCAGTAGGTACATTCCTCTGTTTCAGCCCTTCTTCTGTCATATAAGTACTTCCTAAAGCACCCATGTCCTGATAATGCTTGAGGTAAAAAGTAGTCAACTTCTTCATATGGGCGGTTGATCCATGTCTGTATTTCTGGTATGAGTCTGTTAGTCCAGCGACCCTTTGTTGAGTTTTCCCAGCTGTTCTGCCACCTTTCTATTAAGTTCTGTTTGGCTACATATGATTTCACTCCTGTGTCTTTCACTTATTAGGTATTTTATAGGTGGTATGCCTGCTATTACTCCCACAGTTTCTGTTGAAATAGTGTAGTATGCGCTGCATATCTTTATAGATATAAGCCTCTGGAGTCTAGCTAGTTTTTTATTTGTTTCTAATTTGTTGTGACTTTGTACCAAACAGGTGCTGCGTATCATTTGCGAGTGGACTACTCCTGCCATTACTCTTCTTTTGACGCCCTTGGTCCACTTAAGTTAGGCATAAGAGGTATGCTGTGACCTAGTTGTCCGCACTTAAACATATTTAGGTCTGTTTGTTATTCATAAATATTTTACAAAAAAAGTGTAAGATTGTTTTCCACTATTTTTGAATAACAAACAGATCTTCTGTGTATTTGATCTCTGACACTCAAATACACTTGAAAATTACAGGGCTTTCATGGACTACTCCTGCCATTACAATTCTTTTTGACGCCCTTGGTCCACCTAAGTTAGGCATAAGAGTATGCTGTGACCTAGTTGTGCGCACTTAAACATATTTAGGTCTGTTTGTTATTCAGAAATATTTTACAAAAAAAGTGTAAGATAGTTTTCCACTATTTTTGAATAACAAACAGACCTTCTGTGTATTTGATCTCTGACACTCAAATACACTTGAAAATCACAGGGCTTTCATGGAAACAGATATACAAATACACCTATTTTTGGAAAAAGATTATCTTTTTCAAATTTAGTTTGCTTTGGAAGATTAAAAAAATAAAACGTTTTAATGCTAAAGACGATCGCAAATCTTATAATAAATATTGTAGATTTTAATCTACATGATTTATTATTTAATAACGTTTCTAACAAAAAATATTGTATCATAAAATGCACTAATATTTATTTATTAATTTTAGACTTGGTTTTTAGATAAAAATGCCTTGAAAATAGCTTATAGACCAGTAAATAAGCCGGAAAATGTGGAAAAGTTGATAACAAGCTCTGATTTGACAATTTTTTGTTTTTACGTGTTCTGTAGACCCTCAGGAACATTTATCACCACTAACATCTGCCTTGCAATGAAAATTGAAAAAAAATAGGGTAGATTATCCACCCCCAAATAATCTCCGCTAGCAAAACTAATGAAAAATTTTTAATATTTAAAATTTTGAATCCGCGGTCAAAAATCGTGTGAGGGTGGTTGCACCTTATCAAAACCACCCCTAGGAGATACAGAAATGAGGAAATTTTGAAAATTCAAAATTTTACCTCAAAAATCCTCTATCGGGGGTTTTCGGGGTTGCTGATTACGAATCCGCGGCCCAAAATCGTGTGAGGGTAGTTGGACTCCATTAAAACCACCCCTAGGAGTGACAGAAATGGAGAAATTTTGAAAATTCAAAATTTTACCTCGGGATTGGCTCTCGGGGGTTTTAGGGGTCGCTGATTACAAATTCGCGGCCAAAAATCATGTGAGGGTGGTTAAACCCAATCAAAACCACCTCTATGAGTGACAGAAATGGGAAAATTTTAAAAATTCAAAATTTTACCTCGGGATTGGCCTGTTTTGATTCCTTCAATGCATTAAAAATTTTGGTTGCAATAAAAACCCGTCAGCTTTTTTTTTGAAGCAAAAAGAAAAGTGTTTTTTAAAAATATTTTGAAAAAAAAGATACTCCAGAATCAATTAATATACGTAATATTGCGTATTCGTTCAGGGAGCATGTTGAGGATATAGATCAATTATTAGATGGTGAAATTCAATGCTTATAGGAAGTATACAACTGCAAAATGGATAAATCATATGAAAATTTGACTGGTAAAAAAAACTGCGTCGTGCCAGATATACCATGTTAAAAAGTGCTCAAAACATCAAATCAACCAAAAAAAAAAACAGTTAACATAGCCACATTGCCTCTCGCTGCTAACGGTTTCAAAGATCATTTGAAAAGAGTTTACTATCAAATGCACACTTGGATAGGATTATTAGTAGATCCAGATCACAATACAAATGCAATATTAAATCCAACTGATTGGGGTTGGAAAGTTATGGATGGCGTCCTGCATCCCATAAGAATGACAGATTCGCCCGCGCCAAAAAGTATTATGGATGCAATAACATGTGGATGTCAAACAGGTTGTGGTGCAGCTTGTGGTTGCAGGAAAAATGGCGTTTTCTGCTCACAAACGTGTAAATTTTGTTACGGATCTACCTGCACTAATCGCAAGCCACCTACAACTGCTGACATAACAATGAATGAAATAGTCTGCCCGGCAAAATAATAAAAGAAGATATAAGTGAAGATGAAGAGGGACCCACCAATATACTGCATCAGCAATGCTCGAAAACGATTCTGATTACGATTGATTTCAATTCTAATTTAACTCGAAAATATTTTATATCAACTAAATTTTTCCTGTTGTTACTAGAAATAAATAACAAAATTATTTTTATTAAAACATATCGAAAAAAATAAGACGATTTCAAAAAAGAATTAATAGATCGGTATTTATTAAATACAGTATAGTCTATTACTTATGACGTTTTATTAATAATTCCAACTATCACTATCTGTCAGCTAAAGTCCAACAGACTGGTATCACAAACAATTAAAACACCTTTATAAACTTTTTTACATTTTTTATTTTTTAATTTAAATCGCACCTCATATCAACTAAATTGTTTTTGTTGGTACTAGAAATTAATACAAAATCATTTTTATTAAAACGTTTTAAAAAGAAAAAAATAAGAAGCTTTAAAAAGGGAATTAATAAATAAAGTGTCCCATTAAGAAAAATGGTAATTTTATGGATATTTCAATAAAAAAAAAAGGATCTCACAAATCGGTCCTGGACAGGGGTGGATTTACGCAAAGACTGAGTAGGCTGAAACCTAGAGCGGCAAATATTATGGGCGGCAAATTTACGATTAATTTAAAAAAAAATGTAATCGTAAATTTTGGTGATATAATTAATTATTTTCCAAAAAAAATTTGGAAAAAAATGTTGGTATAGGGTTTTGCCTATAACTAAATAATACATAGTTCAAAAAAATACTTATTTGTTTTATTATTTTAATTTATATTTTGTTTTTATATTATGAAATTTGTTTGTTTTAGAAAATTTTTTTTTAATTTTCTGTATGATTTACTTTTGTTAAATTTGTTTATTAAATTTTTATATAAATTACTAGTGAAGTTTATAACTTTTAATGCTAAATTTTTCGTTCTGATATCCTAAAAATATTGACATATTAGGGCGGCAAAAATATATTAGCCTATGGGCGGCAAAAAGTTAAATCCGGACCTGGTCCTGGTCATTTCTGTTTTATATGTTTGAAAAATGCTACTTTTATAAAACCCATTTAATTTATTTAATTAATATTTGACCTCAGTGGGTCAAAACAATTACATATTTTTTTATCGATCAATATACAGCAAGTAAAGCACAAAATAGCATTTTTTTTCTCTTATCAGTTACCGACAATCATACCAAAAACTCTTATGTAAAATAGTACTGAGGTCTAAAATTAGACCAAGTTCTTTTGCGACTTGGTCAGTTTTTTACTGATCTGTTTGTATTAATGAATAGTCTTTTTTTCAATAGATCAGGAAAAAACTTGCCAAGTTGTAAAAGAACTAATTTTAGCTCTTGGTATCTTTAAAAGGAAATAAAATTATGCCTGCATTTTAAATTAATGATCTCAGAAACTCTGGTTTAATCGGATTGAAAACCTCTAAAATGCCCCCAAATATACAAAATTTGCAGTTTTAAGAAATTTTGCTTTACTTGCTCTCTAAAACCTACTTACATCCCAAATTTCAAGTTTCTACTTGCTTGGGAAGTGACCCATAATTTTTATTAGTCAATGTAGTCAGTCAGTAGTAGAATGAGCGATTTTTAAAATCGAATATCTTAGAAACCACTTGCATAACTTTCTTAATTTTTCACTGTTAGTTCGAATACCTAGGTGATTTTACGTTCAAAATCTCAATGAAATGAAAGACAATTCATAAAGATTTTTTCAGTACAAGTTTAGGACTGTCCTGTTAAAAAAAAAAGCAAAAATTAAAATGGTTGGATAAAATACAATATGTTTTAACCTTTTTGGACAATTAAACAAGTCAAATTACTTTACAAAATTTTTAAAATAATTTAATTCACTAATTTAAGTTTACAATTTACTAATATCTAAACTCTCTTTTTAAGATATCACAGCTCATGATGAACAATTTTTTCATTGGTAATAACATAGTCATAGAGATCATCTGGAACGGGGGAATTGTAATATTCCCTAGCTAAACCCCAATATCTTTTTCGTAAATGATGAGCACTTGCTTTAGGTTGCCTGTTTCGAGTAAAGATACCTTTTTTGTTTCCTCCAACTCTTGTATAATCTATAAATGGAAAAAACAAAATATCATTGCATTAAAAAAAAGATCAATATTTCAAATAGTCGGTTTTATTTCTGTATTTACAAAAAAGTTACATGTAAGAAGTACTGATGTAATGTTTTTTACTTAACAGTTCAACTTTTTAATTTCTACCATCTAAAGTCAGGTTCTCATACTTAAGAACTGCTGATTGTAAAATGACAAAAAGTATTAAAAAAATGCATTAGTAAGTCCATTTCGGTTATAGCTGCCATTTTGCTTTTAATTTCCACTAGAAGAAGTAATCAGAAAATTTTAGACAATTTTGTGTTTCTTTCGTTCTGGATCGTTCTGTTAAGGTTTTCTTTTTAATAGTTATAAAATAAATAATAAACAATGTTAGTTCCATAAGAAATAGATGACACAAAACAACTTCGAGAGGTCTTTCGGCTCGATGTAAGACAATCAAAATAAATATTCTCAAAAAAATTATTTTAATTTTTCTGTCTCCCAGTTTTTGAAAATTACTATATAATGCTTTCGTAGTAATCACCTTGGTTGCATAAACTAAAGAAAAGGTCTCTTGCCATATTTTCTTATTGGCTATACCTAAATAACACTTCTGTCAAACATTTTTTAACAGAGCTACAAGCATTTAAAATTTAAATATAAAACTGTGGCGCGTAAACGTTATCTACGTCACAAGTGTTAACCACACATATTCACAATGCCAAATCAACAGAGGCCACCGAGGCCAAGTTCCAATATTACATTACATAAGTTTTGAAAAAAAAATTGAAACTACTGGTTTCTATCCAAATAAACTTTTATTTTTTCAAATTTATTATATTATTATTATTTAATCAATCATTGCTATAAAAAATAATTTAATTTATTGCCGCTAAGGGTCCGTTTTCTTCTATGACTTATAATATATGCCTAACTGATCTCATGAGGTTTTGGACATCATGTATATTTATTTCTCTTACTTTTTGGAAGATTCGCTGCCGAAGTTCTTGTTCGTTTCGTGCTTCCCAGCCGTTATCGTAGACTTTCTGAGCCAATCGAGCCCAGAAAGTTTCAATTGGCCTGGCTTGGGAGCATTAGGGGGGTTATCAATCCTGGGCACATACGAAATATTTCTTGCTTCAACCCAGTCAAGTGTAGCTCTGGCATAATGTGCTGATGCCAGATCTGGCCAAAACATATAATTTCCATCACCGTGATGTACGTTGATAAAATTAAGCAATTTAGTTAAACCATCTCTGATGTAGACCTCGGCATTCACTGCCTCTCTACTTACATGACCAACAAAAGGCCTGGATTCACCTCTTTCCGATATGGCACACCATACCAATACTTTATCTGAAAATTTAGCTTTTACTTTATATGGTCTCTTCTATATTTCGTATGTGAAATATTTCTTGCTTCCAGCCAGTCGAGTGTAGCTCTGGCATAATGTGCTGATGCCAGATATGGCCAAAACATATAATTTTCATCACCGTGATGTACGTTGATAAAATTAAGCTATTTAGTTAAACAATCTCTGATGTAGACCTCGGCATTCACTTCCTCTCTTCTTACATGACCAACAAAAGGCCTGGATACATCTCTTTCCGATATGGCACACCATACCAATACTTTATCTGAAAACTTAGCTTTGGCTTTATATGGTGTCTTCTATATTGTCGGTGTAAAATCCAGAATTTCCTGGTAGTTCTGCATGGCTAAGGGTGAAATATTTTTCATCATCCATGACAATCGAGTCGAACTCGCCTTAAATTGCGACAGCACCTGGGTATTCTTGCTAGCTGAACATCAGTATATTTGGGTGCCTTTTTTCTTTTCCGGTATTTAAAACCACTTCTAGCAATATACCGAGAAACAGTTGCGTTGGAAATTCGGAAGCAGGACCAACCTTTCTGGTAGACTGTCCAACGACATTTTTCACTTTTCGAACTAATCTTTTCTGCTGGACATAATGACAACTTCAGTGGTCGACCACTTTTAGGAAGGGTTCAACATGGGATTCCTTCTTCACATTCCCGAACTGTTCGATATATAGTGGATTTCGAAATATTTTTGCCTTGAAAAATCCTTACTATTTCTTTTTTTGGGCATTTGCCCAACTAGTTTATAAAAACTTCTCTGAATGCCTAGCTTGTATGCCATTGCAAAATAAATTATAATAAATAAGACATATTTATCAAAATGGCGAAACCATAGCAACCGTAAATTCCAAGAATCACTTGATAATACGGCATCCATATTTCTGCGAAACACCTGGAATTTTTTTCTCAAAACTTCTGTAACATTGGTTAGAATTTTAAGCGGAGCTAATACGGTTATTGAAACAGTTTTGATTCTCAATAAGTGGATTCATTTTTATGGTTTTTTTTTAAAGTAAAATACTGTTTATTTTCATTTAATAAAAACACGTAAAAAGCATTGCACTGGTTTAAAAACTCAGTAACTGTAGATACAACAACAAAAAATGTATTGTATTGATTAAAAAAATATGTAACCATCTTTACTTACCAGGTGTTTTTCTCAAACGGTAATGAACAGATTTTAGAGGTTCAACCAGTTTTTTGTCAAAATGTATTTTTTTGTGGTAATTGCGATGGATGTTGCGACGGGGTAATTACCCTTCTCATTTATAATTTTGCATATTTAATTGACATTTAACCTTTTATACTTAAATAAGAATAAAAAAGCGCGATGAAAGTTATGTCTTTGCTCTGAATGAAATAGGTATACGAAGCACAAAAAATTAATATTGGAAATCGGCAACACTCATGTCGTCACCATAGTCTAAGAGCTGGCTGCAAAAAACCTGGCCTATCGAGTAACCGGATGAAATATGTTTTAAATAATACTACTCACTGTATCTATTGAAAAAATCATTTAGTGCCAGGGCAAATATGGTGCATAAAATTGCTATGTTTTTTCTAAGGTACATTTTTGGGACATGAACTGTACCAATCGAGTAACCGCTTGAAACTAATTTCAAAATTTTGTTTTAAGTGAACAGAAAATAATTATAAACAAGTGCCCCGTTAAATCTGGTGCTAACCCCATGGCACGACACTTTTTTTATTTCTTTTTTTTTTTTGTTGCGTTACTGTACTCATCGAGTTACCGCTTTAAACTATAATCAAATTAAAATTTAAATATTTCTTGTTAAAAAAATACATTAGTGCCACTTCTATTCTAGTGGCAAATGCCTGGCACGATATTTTATATTTTTTCAAGTCCCATACTATTACTTATACAACCTATTATAGAAACATTTGGGAATAAATGAATAAACATCTGATGAACAATTATAGTGATTTTTAAGTATTTTTTTTATTTATACGAGTATTTTATAAAGTATACAAAAGAAATAAAATGCAATTTTTTTCATATATTCCACTATAAAATTAATAAAAAACTTAAATATCTAAAAATATATATTGAAACATATATATGGAATTATCACTAAATATCATCATGATCATCATTACTATTATCGTCATGATTATCATCATGGTCGCCTTTATTTTCATAATTATCGTCATTATCGTTATGATCACTATCATTATTTTTGTTGTGATCATCATTAGCATAATAATCATCGTTACAATTATCAATTTCATCAAGCTCTACTTCATCAAGTTCTACCAAAAAATTTTGAAATGCTGTGTAACAGAACACGTGCGCACTGCACCAGCACTAGTTCAATAACTAAGACGCCCAATGTTCGCATCAAGTTTGGACAGCGTCTCCATGCATCTTTTTCTAATGTTAAATCTCTCTCTCGGTAGCATGGGACTTAAAGAAATAAAGTATCGTGCCAGGCATTTGTCACTAGAATAGAAGTAGCACTAATGTATTTTTTTAATAAGAAATATTTAAACTTTAATTTGATTATAGTTTAAAGCGGTTACTCGATGGGTACAGTAACGCAACAAAAAAAAATAAAAAAAGTGTCGTGCCATGGGGTTAGCACCAGATTTAACGGGGCACTTGTTTATAATTATTTTTTAACACTTAACACTAGAAACAGTGAGTAGTATTATTTAAAACATATTTCATCCGGTTACTCGATAGGCCAGGTTTTTTGCAGCCAGCTCTTGCTCACGCGTTTTGGTCTGACGACAAATTTTAGGGTCAGACTCTAAAATAATTCATGGTGTTTAAGCAATTATTCTTGAGTCAAAGTAGAATTTAATAATTTTTTTAAACCTAATGCCTCATGTAATTTAGGTGATCCTATAAAAAATATCTTTTAACCCACCTTGTTTCGTTTTAAAGTCAGCAAAATTCCATATAAATTCGCCTATAAAAAATCCTTGAGCGCGTAGATGGTCAAACGCCCGAAAGTGTTTAGACATGAGTTTTACTTGGTATTCTTCAGACCATATAAAATCAGGAGTCTAAAAATTGACATAATTTGTAGAGTTTTTATTTCTACAAGGACATACATGCATTGTAAAGCTATATACAGTGACATCCAAAATTTAGGACTTACAAAATGTAATCCTTCCAATGTATCCCCTCCATATTCCTGCATAATCACTGGTTTATTAAATCTGTTATGCCATGCTGTAGCTTCACCGACAACTTTGTCAACAACTACATCCAAGTTGCCTTCATTCGAGTACCAAGCATTGTAACGATTAAAGCTTATTATGTCCACAAATTCTGACTTAAACAAAAAATAATATTAAATAAACATGTTTTTTGGTTTTTAAAAACCAATAAAAACAAATATTTAAGAATTAAAAAAACATATTTTTGTCCACAAATATAATATTAAAAAAATGTTTAATATGGCTTTTTAATTCACAACCTTTCTTTATCCAGAAGGACACAATATAACAATCTGGCCACCGAGTTATAAATTAAATTGATAAAAAGGTAAACGACAACTTAACTTACTATATTTTAATGTTGGTTGATGATACTTTAAAATTTTCGGCTATTCCAAACCGATATTAGAACAACTCAAAATCGAGCTGGAGATAAATCTGTACAGTTTTCCCTTGTGGCGCAATTCTTGGGTGTTCGGGGATGCTTTCGGACGAAAAAAAGTTTATCAACATTAACAGGTGGGAAAGGGCTGAAAATAAGGCCCGAAAAATGGGTTTTCTGCTGATATCTGTCAAAATATGCGAATTGGAGAATTTTTGTTTAAACAAAAATTGAGGATCGCCTTGTAATCCACAAAAATGGTTTTTTATATATATTTTTTTAAATTAATCGTTTTCGAGATAACGGGTCCCAAAAGTCCCCTCATTTCAGCTGCCGCTCTACCGCTAGAATGCCGCTATCTTCATGGATTCACTTATAAGCGAGCGGACGAATTGTTCCATTACTCAGGCAATATTGTACATTTTTAATCATTCAAAGTTTATCGGAATGGAAAAACCCGTACCTATCATTGCATATGAATTTGGGTCCATTTTGATTTTTCTAGAATTTAAAAAAAGCGGTCAAATTTTTTTTTCACAATATTTTGGGAGTATCTTATTAATTCATTGATATTTTTTGAAAAATGGTTTGTTATTAACATTTCTTGTTTATAATGAGACCTTAGCAAGTGTTCAATGATCCCAGAAAATTTCCTTCACCATCTATCTTGCGTTTTGATAAAAAAATTGTTTTGTCCATCTGCATTTTTAGCCTACTACCACATCTATCCAGTGTGGAATGTTATGGATTTTTCGAGAACCGTTTTTGCGAAAAATATTGGTGTTGCGAAAAAATGCTTAGGGAAACTCATTTTTGGGACTTTGGGGGGCCAATTTCAGCGGGTTCCCAGGTCGGAATCGTGATAAACTTTTTCTCGCTCGAATGCATCCGCGAAGACCTAAGAATTGCGTCACAAATGAAAACTGTATAGATTTATTTACAGCTTTGGGTATTTTCAGGTCTTCAGTTACTGGTCTATAATACCAAGTCTAATTCTGAATTTGACATTAAAAAGTTATTTTTTTGTGTGTCTGGCTTAAATAACAATTGATTTTCATGCAGGTTTAAATCCTACCTCAGAATGTTCTTTTAGTAAAGACGATACGTGGTCTATCCGTAAGAGTATATTAGCTATATTTATTTATAACTAAAAAAGTTATTACTTACTGAATTAACTATATTGACGTTTTGTGCCTCCACAATAGTTGTTGGTCTGGTGGTATCTAACGTCTTAATATGCTCTATAACTTGCCTTGCAAAAATAATTAATAATTATAATAAGAGCAATAATAATATATACCTAATTATAGTTATTTTTATAATAAGTGCGGTATGAGCTTCATTACAATAACGAGTGTTAAATATTGCCTCGACGAGGTCGTAGACCGAGTCGGAGTAATCACACAAGTATTGTAATGAACTGATACCGCACGAGTAATATACAAAATTTTATCTACGACCGCAGATATTAGTAAAACATGATTTTTTTATTTTAAATTTGTTCAGGTCATGCAGTGATACAAGGTATACCTGTACCTGTACCTCTACCTGTTTTGGGTCCAAAAAATCAAACTCGTTTGTCATTCAATCGCTATGTCGACAAGGCTGCTTGTGTGATGTTTAATAAACAAATTATTTGACGCAAGAATTTTGCATTGGCGATATTTCACTAAAATTAGTCATTTCAACCAGAAATAAATAGGATGTTTGATTATTTCCTTTCCTCCTATAAAGAAGAGACAGCGCAAATGGCAGTCTCTTCGCTGTTGCCGGCAAAATCAAAAGAATAAGACGAACGTTTGTACCAAAAATTTGTTAATTGGTGTTTCGAAAAACAAAATAAATAAATAAAATAATATGTTTCAAGAGAAAGTTTTCCTGGCTTATTTTGAGACAATGTCGATGAAATACAGTTGCTCCATCCTATGGGCTTTTTACTCAATGCTTAAAGCAGTCATCGCTACAAAGAACAATTTGGATATAAGCAAGTTCGCACAGTTACAAGCACTCCTAAAACGAAAAAGCGAAGGGTACAAGCCGAAGAAAAACAAGACATTTTCAAAAGGAGAAATTGCCCAGTTCCTTGCCACAGCCGATGATGGGAAATTTTTGCTTATTAAGGTAAGAATCTATATTTTCAAAAAATATCTGCAAAAAAAAAGACGAGTTTAAAGTTGTAGTGACTTTAAGCGTACTTTACTTAAGTTTATTTTCCATTGTTACAAGGTTGGACTAATCATTGGCATTGCTGGTGCTTGCGGAAAACAAGAAATGGTCCAATTATTATGCAAAAACATCAAAGATGAAGGGAAGGTTTTCCATATTGAAATTTCAAACACAAAAAGAAAAATTAACAGAGAATTTTTCGGGACATCTGAAGGATTTTAAGGAGTCGACATGGTTTAGATTATCCAAAAATATAAATGGCTGCGTCCAACACTCACGGATCACACGAGATTTTTTGTAGGTTCAGAAAACATTTCATACGGCGCCGTTTACCAAACGTTTTTAGCCTGTTGACGGATTCGGAGAACCTATTAACTGTAAAAACGCCATGGTGGATGGAAAAACAGCATGGCTGATGGTTATTGATACCCTGGAGAACAAAAAATGTTGCGAAAAAATTTTGGATGGGAACCCAATTTGCTGTTCCTTAAGGTTTAAGTGGTAATAAGCCTTGGTTCTTACCAACTTTAAAATAAGACTCATTATGAACCAAATAGCTAAATAGTTACTAATAACGCATTTGGGTGTTATAAATTATTGTTTAAGGAAAATAAATTCAGAAAATAATTTTTATTTATTGTATTAATTCCATTTGGATGGAAGGGTTTTTTTAAAACGAGGAATCCCCCAAAAGATTAATTTCGCATTGACATTTTTCCATTTATTTCCCATTCCACCTTAGTTTTACCTACATTTTTCCCTTTTAAAGATAGGTAGATATAAAGGTTTATTATAATTCCAAATAAAATTTTGGTTAAATGACCTTTAAAACAATTCCTTTGCTTGGTTTCCTAAAACAATTTAAAAAACAATTAAACTATTCATTTGATAACGTTTATAAAAATAACCATCAAAAACTGTTTTTTAAACTTAACACTTTTTTTTTAATCCCAAAACCCCCCTTTTTTCCTTAAACCACTTAAAAGACCATTTTAACAGAGTTTTAGTTTTATTTTTTTTTTTAAAAAAACCCCTAAAATACCTTTGGCAGCCGGTTTGCGTCCTGGGTTCATTAGGGCGGACCATATGATAACCGAGGTCGTTTTATCTCTTCCTTATGTTCTTTATTAAATTTTTTTTCCAAAACTTGGAAAAATCCTATAATTTTAAAAACTTTTAAAAACCAAAATAAAAAAAAGTTTTTAAAATCTTACTCTTGTTCAGGACATTCATCTATTATCAATTCCCATCTGATCATAGATCCTGATTTCTTCCTATGGGTGGTGTGATGTTCTGTAAATTTTCCAACCCACTTAATTAAATTTAGTCTTTAAAATTTTGGGCAAACCAGACCTAAAAATGGACTGAATTTTAGGTTGTAATTTGCCAGATTATAGGTGGGGTTTTTTATTAAAATTTCAAATTTTTGTGTTTTATTAACTAAATCTTAAGGTCCCCAAAAAGATCCGTTATCATTTTAATAACTGTTTAAAATCTTTGGTCTTAGAAAAAAAATATTAAATATTCCTATTCTGCACCATCCATTTTGAAAAAAACTTAAAACGTTTTAAGATATTTCCTGATGTTTATTTACCATATCATGATGTTCTTCTTTTAAAATAAAATTAGAAAAAACATAAAGAGCCAAAAAAAACTTTAAAAATAACTTTTTCTTATCTTTTTTTTGTTTTTGATTTTGCAACAAGTGTAATGCATTTACCTAAAAAGGCACATATCGATTCTTTTACTTTCTCCCAAGGTTTAAAGGGTAGGAAGCCCAATACTGTAGAAAAATTTAGGCGTCAGGCAGCCTCCCTTCGGGTTTGGTGTGTGGAAGGACTTCCTTTCTTTTACTATCTATAAAGTTGACATCTCAAATTCAAATTCAAGCATTCACTGTTTTTTATTTTTTTTCACAAAATTGTTGGTTTTAAACAAAACATATAGAATATTTAAAATTATTGTGTAATATTGGATTTTATATCATCTGATATAATATGGAAAGAATAGGTGGCGCCACTTTGCCTATTTAAATGGTCGATATTTTTGGGGTTTTTATTTTTACCAAAAATCTTTTAAATAAAAAAAACAGATTTTTTAAAAATAAATTTCAAACATTGTATTATAGTTTCATGTACTTATCACCAATTTTGTGATAAAAAAAAGGGCAAAATATAAATGAGTTGAATCTAATCCTAAGATTTGGTTGTACATTAAAAAGTGAAAATTAATATAACTTCTTTTAGGCATATACTTTTTAATAATAACAAACTTTCATGAGACAGAATAACAGTGGTTAAAAATGTTTAGTAACCTTTGGTACCAGGTATCCATTGTAACAGTAACCGATAATTGTTAAACAACCGTGCCAGTATGTCGAGCTTAAAAGTTGATAATGTAAGTTTAAGAAACCAAAAATCTAATTTCTTTTTAAACAAGTACAGAAAAAGCAAAAAGGAACTTTGACATAGAATTGTACTTTCTTCTATTCAATTAGAGGGACCTGTGTATATTAAAATTTGCCTGGCCTGCCCAGTAATTCATAATTTTGATCCTTCAAAAGAATGTACAAAATTATTAAATGAAATAAAAGTACCTAAATGTAAACCTTATTTTTTTTAATAACCAAGAAATACACAAACATTGTGGAAATCATCTAAAAGATAGTTAAGATTGGCTTACTTTTTCTCACTGCTATTTCCTATGAAATTTTATTTTCTATTATTCATAATAATTAATATATTATTATTTAATCTGTTACCTAACGGGTCCAAAGAAGAACCTAATTTAAATATAAGAAATGCTTACCTAAAGTAAAAAATTTGGGTATGTTACCCTTGATTTCGAAAAACCATAAACCTCTAGTCATTTTGTTACGATATTATAAGTAACAAACAATAAACACAAAATTATAGTCACAATTTAATAAACACTAATCACTAAAATAAGAAGGTTTTTATCAATCCAAAAAACTTCTGCAACCACAAAATATAATCACACAAAGCAAAACAAAGCGAAACAATCGAATACGGCTCTCATAAAAGTATAATGTGTTGCCTAACTACACACTGGCGGGGCCAACTCTGACAGTTATTTTCATACTGGGCTGGACATTTTTTGATCGAATGGGCCATAGCATTGGACTTCCATACACCTTTAAACTTCCTTGCTTTCTTCTAAAGGGGTTTTAGTAAGAAACATACCTACCACATCGTACATCTAAACAAAAACAGATATCACTTGGTCTTGAATATTATTTTCATAGATGGTAATACATAAATAATTATACCTTTTCCCCTTATATCGGAATCTTCGTGACGACCAAACCCATGCAAGTAGAGTGGTATATCATTTATGAAAAGGCTGGTGTTTGTCCACGTAATAGTTCTAATACCTACTGGCTGAACATACTTGTCTACTAAGTCTCCATAACTATCCAGAAGCTCTACCTGGAAATTAAAGTATAACCAAACTATATACCAATACTAAAAGTACAAGAAAGCAAGGAATGAATTTAGGATATATTATCTCAGTAATTTAGAAAGGTAGCAAATATGATGCCTCTAATTACATACCAAAATACTTACATCAGTGCATGCATGAAAAAAATTATCAACCAAGATCTGACTTTAATTCATTTAATTATTGGGAAATGAAAAACTGCCTTTGTACAATAAAAAAATGGTATTTTTGAAATGCATTTAAAAGTTTTCAATTACAAAAAATTTATAACTAGGTAAATAATGACGGAAATAAGTCCGAACTTGTTACTCAGGGGTTTTCAAGGTCGCTGAACACGAATATAATAGCTTTTTTCGGGTTCGGTAAATTACTGTTCTAGAATCGTCCGGCGCTTGCGCAGTTCAAAATTGCCTGTTCGGGATTAAAGAACTGTTCTCGGACTTTTTAATTCTGAGTTCGCGTTTTTCTAGGATTACATTGGGACAGTTCTAGAACCGTTCGTATCGATGGATTATGATTGCGTTCGAGATTTTCAAATGTCTGATAATCCTGGAACTGTCAAAGAACGATTTAAAGTATTGAGCTACCGCGCATACAGTTCTGGGCCGTTCTCGGATAGTTCAAGAATCGTTCGTAAAACGAAACCCGGAAAAAGCTAATATTATCAAGAGCCTACAGAGTACCTGGTGCGCGCTAATCCTCCTATTATCAGCCCAATTTCTTTATTCAAGAGGTTTTTGTTGTTGCTGAACACGAATATTACATTTACAAGGGCCTGCGGAGACCTGGGGCGCGCTAAGGATGGTGTGAACGTCCTCTTCTGGAGTTTTACGACAAATCCTACTAACATCAGCCCAATTTTGTTACTCGGGGGTTATCAACGTCGCTAAACACGAATATGATAGTGACAAGGGCCTGCGGAGTACCTGGTGCGCGCTAAGAATGGTGTAAACGTCGTCTTCTGGAGTCTTACGACAATTCCTCCTAATATTGGCCCAATTTTGATTTTCGGGGGGTTTTTATGGTCGGTGGGGGGCTTGCGGAGTACTCGGTGCGCACTAAGGATGGTGTAAACGTCGTATTCCAGTACCCGGTACTAGATCATGGCCTTCGAGGTACCCGGTGTCCGGATAGGTTGGTATTAATGTCGTCTTCTGGAATTTTGTGGTAATGTGTTAAAAGTTTAAAATTATAATTTCTGCTTATAGTATTTATTTATAAAATTGTTTAAATAATATTTTAGTATAAAAAATAAAGTTTTTTGAAAGTTTAATACAATACATATTAAAAATAATTTATTCATAATTTTCACTGCTTTCTTGTACTTCTTCGATAACCCCCAAGTAACAAAATTGGGCTAATATTAAAAGGATAAACTAGATGAACTTCAGAATACGATGTTTACACCATCCTTAGTGCGCACTAGGTACTCTGCAGGCCCTTGTCAATATCATATTCGTGTTCAGCGACCTCGATAACCCCCAAGTACCAAAATTGGGCTGATATTAGAAGGATTTATCGTAAAACTCCCTAAGACGACGTTTACACCATTTTTAGCGCGCACCAGCTCACCAGCAGGCCCTTGCCAATGTCATATTCGTGTTTAACAACAAAAACCTCTTGAGTAAAGAAATTGGGCTGATATTAGGAGGATTTGTCGTAAAACTTCAGAAGACGACGTTTACACCATTCTTAGCGCGCACCGGGTATTTCGCAGGTCCTTGTCAATGTCATATTCGTGTTCAGCGACCTCGAAAACCCCCTGAGCAACAAAGTTGGGCTGATAATAGGAAACCTACTCCGTAGGTCCTTAATAATTTCATATTCGTGCTCAGCGACCTCGAAAACCCCCGAGCAACAAATTCGGGCTTATTTCCATCATTATTTACCTAGTTATACATTTTTTGTAATTGCAAACTTTCAAATGCATTTCGAAAATACCATTTATCCATTGTACAAAGGCAGTTTTTTATTTTCCATTAATTAAATTTGTCCACAAAGTTTGTAGACGTTTATACGAATCGAATGCAAAAAACCGCATTCGATTCGTATGCACAAAAAATCCCTCGTAAGGCCTGTTTTTGTGCTACGTTTCCTCGACTAAGATGCTATTGCCCCCAAGGAAAATACTTTGGTAAATTAACTTTTTTCGCAAATTCTAAAATGGAAATTTTCTTTATCAAAGTGTTTCTCTTGAGGCCAATACATTTGGTATATTTGTGGTGTGGCTCCCATGTCTTACTTTTTAGATTAAAAAAAATGAAAATCCTATCTGCGCCCTTGGATCACATCAGCAGCGATTTTGCTAGAGGAATTATTAACCCAACAATTTTTGGCTTATGATACCAAAACCTTTAAGACCTCACCGATATTTCGTACTAAATAATCAGCATATGTGGACTAATAAGGAGCGAATAATGTTACAAGACAAAGTGCACTGTTACATGCGCATAAGTAATTCGCAGTTAACTACAATTTAAACAATGCAACTCCACAGTTGAGAAGGAACATAGACTAATAGTTTTTTCCCGGGAAGGCGGCTGAAGGCGCTGTATCAACAGCTTTACCATCGGGGATCAAGGAGAAACTCAAGCCAAACGATGGAGTCCTTCTTCTGGGCTAGGCGCTGTGAACGAAGATTCCTATATCTGTTTCTTTTTGAGAGCCCACGCACGAGGAATTTTCCTAATGGCGGAAGATGGTTGCGCGCTCGAGGGGGGTACCAGAAAGGGTAGCGGACCAGTTTCCTGGTCGGACTTCCATTTTTTGTGCCTTGCAAAGATAATAAAATATTTTAGAAAATTTTAAGTTTTGTGATAATTTCGGAATTTCCGGGGGCTTCGAGCCCGACAATCCAGAGATTCCACTGACGAACGATTTCCTGGAAGAAATCAAAGCCAAAAAACGGAACAATCAACAAAGGAACTCGTAAAACAGTAGTAGAGCAAAAATATTGGGTAAACTTGTAACAGCTAATCTTAAATGGGAGTCGGATATCATGCAAACTGTTAAAAAAAGCAAATACAGTAAAACTTGTCTATAATGGCCACCATAAAATTAAGAATAATTGGCCTTTATAAAAGGGTGGTCAGTATTGCCAGGTAACAGTTGTTTAACGATTCGTGGCTACAAAATTTTCCACTTTTAAATTGCTTGCTGCCTTAAGTGCTTTTTGTTTAATTAAGGGTCCAGATATTGGAACATTTTTACCTCTTGCTTTGCAGGACCAATTGTAGACGACTTGATCTACTGCCAATTCTCCCGACTTCTGGAATTTCCTCTTTTGTTCTAAATTAACACCTTCTTCAAACATTCGATTTGGTTTAGCTTTATTTCCGATAATATTATTTATTTGGGATTTTTCAACACCAAATTTTTCAGCCAGTTTTCGCGAACACAAAGCGTTCTTTTCGCAATAACATCAATTTTTTTCTTCAGTGACAAACGATTTTGTTTTGGGGACTTGATTAAACATTTTTCGAGTCCGAACACGATAACTTTATTCTTATCTATTTAAGACACAATAAAAATATAATGTGATGATAATCCCCCAAGCCACTAATGCTATTTAAACCTGGCCATAATTATTATTGTTGGGTATTTTCACCTTTAAAATTTGCAGAATAGAATCATAAAATAATAAAATACAAATTAGCCCAAAGAATTTCCGGCCAATTAAAAAGGTTGATTTACCGGAAATAGGTGTTAAAAATTGAGATTTGTCTGGCCGTGGCTGTTTTATAAGGGTGTCTATTATCTAAGAGTTTCTATATACAGGATTTCCTATAAAGCAGATTTCTGTTAGCTTGAAAGTGGCCGATAACACAGGTGACCGATATAAAAGGGTGTCCGTTAACACAAGTTTTACTGTAATATATACAATAATAGGAGCATTTCAGAACAAATATAAATGATTACCAAATCATACAAATTACACATTAACCGAATTTGGTAATACGGAAATAATGTCTGAAACCTTTAAAAATAAAGCACTAAAGCAAAAAAAAGTTTAAGACATAGACATACTAAAATGAGTTCAACGAAAAGTTGCAAAAATTTTGAATGAAATTGAAAATTTATCATGTAGGAAACTATTAGTCTTTACAAATTCGAATAGAAGCTGGGATACTGATGTGTTATTTTCAATTTGCTTGCAAGAATTAGAGATACAGTGTAATTCGTTTTGGTGATAGATGTATTGGAATCTCAGACTATAAATGATGGAAGATAGAAAAATGGTTAAATGGGCAATGTTTTAGAGATTTTTGTTAGTAATTTAACGACGTCAGCGGCGTACTAATAACCTTTTGCTTTTTGAGATATTGTAAAAAACTGAAACCTGGCATATTCTATAAAGCCCTGTTACTTTTTTGCTTGAATAACCAGAACTAATCACAACAAACTTTGTAAAGATGCCTTCAAAGTAACGTTTTATGTAAAATGGATCAAATTTTTAATTTCGAAGTTTTGGCTATTCCAAATCATCACTAAATGTTTTTTTTATGAACGCCATATTGGATTTTTGCATTTTTAAACTGACCATAAGAACTCATTTTTATTGTAGATAACAAGTTTATAGTTCTTAAAGAAAAACCATCAAATTTCATAAAAAACGATGTTGTGTTACCACGCTTTAGATCGCTATGGTAACGATATTGTTTTTTGTAATATTTAATAAAAATATTTGATGTAGCAGACACAAAAAGCACGAATAAGCAAACAAATTTTTTTAATAGTTTTTGACATCTCAATGCATGCATTTCCAAAATGGCCTACTCAGTATAACAACAAACTACAAAAATAAAGTACATAATAAAGAAAAATAGGAAATAGAAGTTTTATTTGTTTTAGCCGCCTACTGATGTTAATAAATTGGTGATCATAATAATTTCATTTCCGTTACAATATGTTCTTTTAGTTACTCGCCAGACGTGCAAGTGTGTACACATCTATACCCTGACGAGAATTGCAAATCACCCAAAAAAAGAAACTCATATAACCTTTTACGAATTCTAATTTTTTTTTTATTAATTTTTTTAACAATTTTAGTTTACTCTGTTTAGTTTATTTTATATCTTTATAACGGTTGTCGACTTATCACCAAAACGTTAAAAAGTTTTCTTAATTTCTAAATTTTTGAGTTTTTTTTCTATTTTCTACGAATCTTCTACGAACTCCACGTTCGTAGAAGTCAATCGATTTTGTGCACTCTGATAGTGCACATATCTATACCCAGAGTCCTGTCCATTTGGCATGTCTGGCGAGTAGCCAAAAAATATTTCGTAATAAATAAATACATCACAATATAGAACATATCTATATTAACATCAATATCTAGAACAAGTGTCTTTTTTCGATATTTAGGAATACAAATTAATTTTAATTAAAAACAAATCTTTAAAAATACCATAAAAAAAATTGAAGTAATTTTTTTTACAAATGTAAATGTTCTCAACTTCTAAAAATTTTAAAACATTCATTACAACTTTATGCAATCGTGAATCAGGAATTAAACTCAGGGTTTAGTTTTCTTGCCTTTTTACACACCTACCTCTAAAGAATACAAATACCCAGGTTCTGGATGCATCAGATATGGCCACCATAATTTGGGATTTTCAATGTGTAGTGCTCCAAAGCATTCAACAGTATCTATACTCTTTGCCACTACCTTTTTTGTACTATCTGTCAGGCTTATTCTACAAGTTACATTATAGTCACCTTCAATTGTGACATTGTACTGAATAATGGCTACAAAAATAAATTAAAAATACTTAAAAAACGTTTTTACTAAGTTAAATCTGCTCTTAGCAGGTTTATGTATAGGTATTGGATACATCTTAAATCCTAACATACTCGTTCTGTTAAGCCGCGTTTACACCAAACTCTTCCACTAAGTTTTCCACAAGTTGCAGCAATTTGTTGCTTTTTCTACAAAATACAGCAACTTTTTCTGTCTTTCACTTGTGGAGAGACAAATCTTTCACTAAATGTTGGTTTCCCCCGGAGTGTCGCCGCGTTTACACCAAAGTCTTTAACCAAGTTTTCCACAAGTTGCGGCAATTTGTTGCTTTTTCTACAAAATACAGCAACTTTTTCTGTCTTCCACTTCTGGAGAGACAAATCTTTCACTTAATTTTAGTTTCTTGCGAAGTGTCGGTAAAGATCAAAGAAAGTTGACAACTAAAAGTGGAAGATTTGTTGCTGCGCGCTTTGCATAAGCAACTTGTAGAAAACTCGTGGAGAACTGGAGAATTACTACCTAAACCTTTAGCGACAACTTTTTGGCAAACAAGTTTTCCACTTGTTTCTCTAAATTTAAGAAAAGCAACTTTTCGTTTTCTACAAAAAATCTTCCACTTGTTGCTCTAATTTGAGAAGTGCAACTTTTAGTTGACAACTTTTAGTTTTTTACAAACCGTCTTTTGTCAACTTTTAGTTGTCAACTTTGGTGTAAACGCACCTTATAAAAAGATCAAAATAAGTTGACAACTAAAGTGGAAGATTGTTGCTGCACGCTTTGCACAAGCAACTTGTAGAAAACTAGTGATGAACTGGAGAACTACTGCCTAAACCTTTCGTGTAGATTACAATTTTCCAACAGACTGTTTCTCTTTTAAATTTCTAAAAGTAGAAAAAAACTTTTCAGTTTTCAAAAACAATTTTTACTGTTGCCTATTTGAATAAATAGCAACTTTTACAATAAATATTTCAATTAAATTATTGGCATACTAATTCACTAAGTTTAAAATGTAGGCAGGTTAGTTAAACTTGTAATTAAAAAAAAAAAAAAAAAAAAAAAAAAAAAAAAAAAAAAAAAAAAAAAAAAAAAAAAAAAAAAAAAAAAAAAAAAAAAAAAGTTTTTCAAAAAAAGTTAAAAAAAATGAGTTTGAAAATTTTAACAAAAACTTTTTTCATAAAAAATTGTAATTGGGGGGGTTTTGGAAATTTTTCAAAGGCAGACTGTTTCTCGATATTTAAAAAATTATGATAAAATTTAAAAAAATTTTTCAATATTTCAGAACTTTTTTTTCAGTCTGCCTAGAATAAATAAAACTTTTTAAATATTTCATTTAAATTATTGGCATACTAATTCACTAAGTTTAAAATGTAAGCCCATTTAAAACGAAAAAAACTTATAATGGTTAACAATTTTTTACAGTCTGCCATTGTTTTCAAACAATATTTAGGTAATAAATAAACAAACTATTGAATGGCAGACGATTTGTAAAGGTACTAGTGTATGTTTTCTATGCTCCGCCATGTTGCTCGGGATGACCCTCAAGGATAGACGCTCTACTGCTAAAATAGGCTATTTGACAATGCGAAAAATAAAGTGTCAATTACTGTTATCAGTATAAATTAGGAGTTTAAAAATGGTTATTTATTACCGTAAGTTGAAAATAATAATTTATTTATTTAAAAATCGTACATAAAAATATATTTTTTAAACGTTTGTCACATAACATAAAACGCTCCTGATTGGTCAAGTTTATAACGACGTCCCCTGCTTGTTTGCCTACTTGCGCCTACTTGTGATATAATAGCCTTCGAAACTGTTTTAATAAGATTTTCCTATATTATCCATTGTTTTGTGTGATTTATTTGCAATATTTTACAAATTCTATCAAGTACTTTTACCATGGACAACTATTTTGTAAAAGCAGACAGCAGAAACCTGCCCCAAGTCGACGCGATCAAGGTCGGATTATACAATATGTTATATTATATAGCCATGTGGCTCAGCGGTAGCGTTCAAGACTTCCAATCCGGAGGTTCCGGGTTTGATTCTACCCCATACCTTTCTTTTTTTTTTAATTTAATAATCCTTAAAATATTTATCAAATAAATTTAAATATATATTTAGGTATGTTTATACATATTAATTTTTTTTTCTTAAAATTTACATTTTTATTATTATTATTATACATTTTTTACATCAAATGTGTACTTTACTTGAACCCATCAATCTTACGTTACCTGCCTACCGCGCGATTCTATAATATTCAAAGTTTCAATTAACGCTAGATGTACCATCATAAATTGTCTGCCATTCAATAGTTTGTTTATTTACTAACTAAACATTGTTGGGATACAATGGCAGACTGTAAAAAATCGTTAAAAGTCATTACTTTTTTTTTTGCAAATGAAAAATAGTTTTGCAGTTATATGTATACATCGTATTAGGCTGCCATTTGTTTTATTCAATATTGTGAACTGTTAAGTTTATATTTAAATAACTTTTACACTGTAAAAAATTGTTTTGAAATACTGTGAAAAATTTGTTAAATAACTTGTATGTATCAATTTTTATAAATCGGGAAACAGTCTGCCTTGTGAAAATTCGTCAATCTCATGCATACATTAGTCTAAATTGTGCTTGGCAGACTGTAAAAAAGTGTTTTTAGTTACACGATTTTTTTGCGAACTAGCATTAGTATCCTTTACTCTTGTACTGGAGAAAACCGTCTGCCTGCAACTTTTTGTGGATTTGGCAATCTAGCCTTATGCTTCAACAATTGGCAGACTGTAAAAAGTTGATTTAAGAAGCTTCTTTTTTTTGCTAATTAAAGTTAATGTTTATATATGAAGTAACACGTTGCCGAACTTAATAGGTGCATCTATCTATAGCTTGTGGCTATAAATATCACCCGTATCAAAGGCAGCCTGTAAAAAATCGGTCTCTTTTTTCTGCCGCGAGCGCTCGGTCTATAAGGGTCCCTTAACTTTAAGTTTAATATTTTCTGTACCTAATGATCCTTTAGGTAATTTGAAGTTACGTTTGACAAATGTTATGTTTATTTAGTTTTTGTTTGTAGTTTCAAATAATTAATTTGTTAATAATTATGTAAAAACGGAGTCTTTAAGCAATGATGGCTTAGATTTTGATATTATAACTGGGATATGAAATAAATTTTCTAATATTAAATAGATTTCCAAGAAGAATGTAGAAATAGTGAATTTTAATTACTTATGCATTTATTAGGTTTAGTTATTTTTTATATTGTTTTGGACATTGCGCTGTAATTTTTAAAAGAAACCGTTTCGACAATATTGACAATCTTACATTTTTCAAAAGGTTCAAATTAACGAAGCCAACAATGCTCAGCGTTCTTAAGCAAATCGAAGATAAGCTTCAGTTTAAACATTATAAGTTTGTATTAGCCTTTACATTTATAATGTTTACTTGTTAATTTTTTTTTTAATTATGTGTTATTATCTCATAATTTTTGATAATAATTGTTCCCTTTCTATGTCTTTAAAGAAAGGTGCCCTTGATCTTTCTTTTCCATATTATTTTAAATTTTACAACAAAAAACTCACAAACTAACTACCAACTTAGTGTTGTAATGTCTATAAAATTAAAATGAAAATAAAGTTTTAATTATTTACAAAGATTCAAGTCAGATTACTGTTATTATTTAATTACACACAGGCTAGAAAACGAAAGATCTAATATCAGTTTATTCTGATTATTTGCATTGTAAAGGCCAATAATAAAAAGTAAGTACCTACTTTTAGTTAAGTTGCAATAAAAATCTAATAGTGAAAGCAAAAAACTTAAGTTACCCTCAATTTTAAGAGCTTCTTAATAAAGATCTACGTAGGCAGCTTCATAAGTCTTGCAATTTGAGAAACATAGCAAGTTTGAACTTGTTTGAATGGTCGCATTAATAAGTATAAAGACAAACAAGTCCAAACATATAGTCAGGTTATTATTGTGCTCAGTCTGTTTGTTACATGATTAGCGGAAAGTTGTAAAAATGGCTTGTCTTAGTCACCGTGATTACAGAGTGATATTCGACTACAACTTCAAACGTGGATTTTCTTACCAAGAGTGCCACGACGAAATGTCTGAAACTTTCGGCGATAAGTGTCCTTCTGTCTCTACCATATTCCCTTAGTATGAAGAATTTCAACAGGAATCTTCAATTTAGATGATGATGAAAGATCGGGCCGCCCAATGACGAGCAGGTCTCAAGAAAACATTGCCGCAGTTAAAAATAATGTATAATTACAGCTAACCGTCGAATCACTTAAAGACAGATTCAAGCGGTTCTAAGTATTGGTGCATCTACCTTAAATTCTTTTTTCCATGAAGATTTAAAAGTAAGAAAGTTATGTTCTTTATGGATTCCTCATTTCCTCGATGAAAAAAGCCAGCAACCAGCGCGTGTCAATTGGTGTGAAAAAATTCAAAGGATGTTGATTCAACTGTCACAGGTGACGAAACCTGGTAATATTTTTTCAACGTTTCCAGTAAATCTGAATCAAAACTATGGGTGTTCGAAGATGAGCCAGCACCGACCAAAGTTAAACAACAAAGATCAGTTAAAAAGAGAATGATCGCAGTATTCTTTGCTAAAAAAGCCCCATAAAAAAGGTGTTGTTGATTCACCGCTGCTTGGTATACAGGCGTTTGTTTACCTCAAGTGTTAAATGAGCTGAAAAAATTGCGACCAAAGTCACGTCTTAGTACTTGGCACTTCAAACCACGACAACGCGCCGGCACATCGGGCAAGCTTAACGCAGGAGTTTTTGACCAAATTGGGACTCACACTATTGGATCATCCTCCCTATAGCCCGGACCTCGCGCCTTGCGATTTCGGACTTTTCCCTTTTATAAAGAAAAATTAAAAGGCCAAAAATTCGCAACTAAAGAGGAATTACTAAGTGCTTGTGATAATGCCTGTGCTTCAGTTTCAAAGGTTAAATGGCAAGAGATGTTTAGTAGTTGGTTTATACGTATGTAAAAGTGTGCAGACTCTGATGGCATGTATTTTGAAAAATCTTAATAAACACTTCTGTTTTGCAAAACTTTTGGAGCAACCTACGTACTTAGGATACTTTTGGTGCAACCGGCCATAAGCGGTTTAAGCTTATTGATATATATTAATAGCTTCTTACCGCTGTGAGTTGCTGCTGCAACGGTGACCACAGTAATGTCATCTATATAAGTCTTTGGCGTCGTATATAGTTTTACCGGCCTATGGATACCGGCATAATTAAAGAAGTCAAATGTAATAGTTTGTTGCAGTCTTCCACTAAAAATGTACTTGTTATTAATTCTTATGTAATTCAACCAAAAATAAACTAGCAACATCATAAATTTTAAAATATTTGGATATAGAAAACAAACGAACACCAATACATTTCTAAATTTTAATATTATCTTAATATTTCGCAGTAGCGTAAATCCCAAAAAAAATACTATTCAGAACTGTTAAAGATATATTAAGTACCAAACATGCAAAAAAATACTAGGTCATACAGAAAGAAATATAAAACTTCAGGCTTTCTTTGCCCATTAAGCAAATAGTCCTTTATACAAGGCACAAAAAACTAACTTATTTTTGAAAAAATACCCCAATAACCTACCTTTCTAATTCTATCACTCTTCCTTGTGGTATAGTATCTGGTAACAAAGTGTTATCCACAGCAAGGGTAATTCTGTTTTCTTACCATACTTAAGATAAGCAGTTATTTCGGACAAGAATGGCAAATGCCCTATTTCGTGACTCATAACTAGTTGACCATTTATCCACTTAAAAAAATTATTTATCAAATAAATTATCAGACTGGACTTAAGTAAACTTGCTTTCTCATTAAAGCCTTTATTAGGTCGTCTTAATTAAAAGGGTAATAAAGTAACAATCGCAAATATTTACCAATAATTTTTGTTAACAACATAGAGCTAGGTCAAATATGACTTTTTTTTAAGAAAATGCCTGTCAAAGATATGATGATTCTCATCAAAAGTTTTATTAAACCTTTAGCCCAGTTTGTGGGTAATTTTCTGACTTTAATTTGTCGAAAAGTATTAGAAGTTGTAAGTGATTACCTGAATATGACTATATATTTTAGACTAAAAAAAAGTGTGCAGGGGTGGGGGGTGGAGGGTTAAAAATACTAAAAACGTGTTTTTGCTTCTGCAAGCGAAAATTGTTAATTTTAGAGGAGTATGTTCAAAATGTTTTTTAGGTATTAAAAAACCTTATAATTTGGTCCCAGCTAAAATTGATAGGTCAATTTGTTTATGAAAAAAATGCAAAAACCGTTAAAATGGCCATTTTTGAAAGGTTGATTAATTATGAAAAAATTTTTAATTATTTTTATTGATAAAATCGGTTTTTAATTCTGAATTAAATGAAAGTTCTGACGCATGATCGGATAATTTGTTGCTAAGAAAATTGAGATTTACTGATTTTAGAGCCCCAATCTATTGGGCTATATTTTTTTGTTTATACATATTTAAGGTCTTACAAAATGTTTTTTGCTTTTTTCGAGACTTATGTTTTACTTATATAAATCAACGTAATGAAAAGATTAATAACCAGTCCTTTGTTTTGAGCCTTAAAAAAAAGGTACTTTTTGTTAATAAACAATTGGAGCTGGAGCGGTCCCTCATGTTTTTACGAATTTTAACTTAGAAACACGAAAAGCTGACTTAAAACAAATTTTTTTGGAAAAAGTTTAAACCGGAACAAAGTTAGTAATTTTTTAAAGTAATTCTCAATTTTTTTATAATAATTAAGAATAAATTTGGACGGCATTTGATGGTATAATCCTTAAATTTGATATAACGCATAATAAAAGTTGTAATATTTGTTTTTATTGCTAAAGATTGAAATGACTAATACTTTCGTCGGCGCGAGGAAGATAGTGGTGGGGATGAAGCTCTTGACTTGCTCTTTTTTTAATTTGGGGTAGTAAAAAGTTGAATTCGTGCATTTAGTTTTAAAAATTATTATTAATTTTTCTTTTAATTAAATATTGAAGGACTTTAGAAATCAAAAGCCAAAATCGAGCTACTAATATATTAGTTCGTAGCATCTTGACGAGATTGGTGTTGATGAATCCCCAATGAAAATGGATTGTGGAGAGATCGTTTAATATATCTAAAACGAAACTTAAGTTTAGCTTCAGTTTATTAACAATATGTCATTTAATGAAGTTTTAGATAAAAAATTAAAGTACAAATAAAATTTAGTTTTATTGATTATTCTTTTTCCGTAATTTACACTGATCCTTGAATATGTATGTATTTATTATTGTACCAACTACATCTCTATTTATTAATATTAATATCCAATGTATTAAGCTGTAAATGTTAAAACTGATATAAATTATATTTTATTCTTTTTTATGGTAGATATTGTACCATTTACATGTTAATAACATGATTTAAAAAAAAGAATACATTACTTAAATTTTAGAAATAATTTGGTGTTGCTTTAAAAAGTTAAATTGTATAATGTACAAAGGATAAATTTTAAAATTTTAAAAAAAATGATAATAATTTTTAAAACTAAAGGCCCATTATTCATACTTTATTGCGATACCAGAATAAAAAAAAACTAAATCGGATAAAAATTCGCAGGGATGTGGTTCTTTTTCCGCTCCGCTGATTTAAGTTTTTTAATCGGCATGTCAGTCTAAGAGCTACTATCCCCACCACTACTTTCCTGCCGCCGCTCGAAAGTATCAGTCACTTTAAACACATCTCTTAGTAATTAAAAACAAATACTACTACTTTTAATTATACGTCTATCAAGTTTAGGATTAAACTATAAGGGCCCAAATTAATTTTTAATTATTTTAAACAATTAAGATATTATTAAAAAAATTTGCTAACTTGTTTCTACTGGTCGTAGTACCTTTTTTAGGGTCAAAACAAAGGACTTATTATTAATTTTTTTATTGCGTTGATTTTTAAATTAGTAAAATATAAGTCTTAAAAAAGAAAAGACAGTTTGTAAGACACAAAATATTTATAAACAAAAAGATATACCCCATAGATTAGACTTAAAATCAGTAAAACTCAATTATTTTAGCAACAAATTATCCGTTCTTGTTTCAAATCATTTAATCCAGAATTAAAAACCTTTTTTGAATAAAGAAATGAATAAAAATATATTTTTGTAATAATTATTAACATTTTAAAAAATGGCTATTTTTAACAGTTTTTTGCATTTTTCATAAACAGCATGGCTAAATCAATTTTACACGGGCTCAAATTATAAGTTTTTGCAGAAGCGAAAAACACGTTTTTAGCATTTTTAACCCTCCACACCTCAGCCCTGCACACTTCTTTGGAGTTTAAAATTATATAGTCATATTCAGGTAATCACCCTTTACAACTTCTAACACCTTTTAACCGGTTACACATTAACGTAATAAAGAGGTTTTTTTTGCCCACAGACTGGACAACTGTTATTTTTGTCAAAAATTTAGAGAAAGTTGAAAATACAATTCTGTGAAAAAAACTTCTGTCAAGAATAGGACGCATGTCAGATATAAAATACTTATTGATATGTGATATTAAATGTAATACCTATTAAAAATGAAATTTAAAAAAAATACTTTATGTCAATGAATGTACCTTAATGTATCTACAGTGCAATATTCGGTTAAAAAATTTAAACCATAGATTGATATTTTCCTGAATCAGAATTGTATGTATAAAAAGTTTAAAAATATTTACCAAACCAGGGCATTAAGTACGCGATTAATCGCCAATTAATACCAAATTAGTTAAAATATTTTTGGGATCGTTTTGTAATTAAATAAAAAAAAACACAATTTTTTTAATTTTTTTCGGGAGTATTTTTATTT
>JAHBCN010013184.1:100021-119096 GCA_019359885.1 Listronotus oregonensis
CCATATCCGACGCATAGTCCATTTTTGCCTGCTCTAGCTGCTTTTCATTTTCCTTTTAACTCTCCTTTTAGATTTTAAGTTATTAATATAATCATCATTGTTTTGATGAAAATCCTCAATGCACTTTTTGGGAATATAAAATTTTATGTCTCTCGACTAATTTAAAGGACAGTCTTTCAATACAACTTTTGTGAAAGATGTTAAAACACACTATGCAAAAGTAGTTTTCTGTCTTTTTAACTTTAGGACAGCACTTAAAAAGTGTATCTGTGTCAGTCATAATGTGCAACAATAAAATTGAATAATTTAAAATCAAATATAAATAAACTTCCAAGTCCAGTCCTGGTTTCAATTTATTTTCCCAATTGAATGGATGGTATTTCATTGAATCTATATAAAAACGGAGTCTCCACAAAAAAGATGAATCCTTATCTTCCTACACTGATAAGGGCAACCACATCCTTTCATAAATAAGAGTGTGTTAGGTTTTGTTATTATTTTGATGTTTTTTTAACACAATAATTATTTAACCAAAAACATTTTAAACAGATTTGAACACACTTTTTTTTCCGCACCAGACGACACTAAATACACCAATTAAAAGTACTTATAAACCAACAAAAACGCGCAAAAAACAAAACACAAATCTTCACTCGGTCCAGCCAAGATCGGATCGAATCAAACAAAAGGATAGACTGATAATACTACTCACTGTATCTATTGAAAAAATCATTTAGTGCCAGGGCAAATATGGTGCATAAAATTGCTATGTTTTTCTAAGGTACATTTTTGGGACATGAACTGTACCAATCGAGTAACCGCTTGAAACTAATTTTAAAATTTTGTTTTAAGTGAACAGAAAATAATTATAAAAAAGTGCCCGTTAAATCTGGTGCTAACCCCATGGACGACACTTTTTTATTTATTTATTTTTTTTTTTGTTGGTTACTGTACTCATCGAGTTACCGCTTTAAACTAATAAAAATAAAAATTAAAATATTTCTTGTTAAAAAAATACATTAGTGCCACTTCTATTCTAGTGACAAATGCCTGACACGATATTTTATACTTTTTCATGCTATTACTTATACAACCTATTATAGAAACATTTGGGAATAAATGAATAAACATCTGATGAACAATTATAGTGATTTTTAAGTATTTTTTTTTATTTATACGAGTATTTTATAAAGTATACAAATGAAATACAATGCAATTTTTATCATATATTCCACTATAAAATTAATAAAAAACTTAAATATCTAAAAATATACATTGAAACATATATATGGAATTATCATTAAATATCATCATTACCATTATCGTCATAATTATCATCATGGTCGCCTTTATTTTCATAATTATCGTCATTATCGTTATGATCACTATCATTATTTTTGTTGTGATCATCATTAGCATAATAATCATCGTTACAATTATCAATTTCATCAAGCTCTACTTCATCAAGTTCTACCAAAATTTTGAAAATGCGGGAACAGAACACGCACTGCACCAGCACTAGTTCAATAACTAAGACGCCCAATGTTCGCATCAAGTTTGGACAGCGTCTCCATGCATCTTTTTCTAATGTTAAATCTCTCTCTCGGTAGCATGGGGCTTAAAGAAATATAAAGTATCGTGCCAAGCATTTGTCACTAGAATAGAAGTGGCACTAATGTATTTTTTTAATAAGAAATGTTTAAACTTTAATTTGATTATAGTTTAAAGCGGTTAGTCGATGGGTACAGAACGGGAACAAAAAAAATAATAAAAAAAGTTGGGTTTTGCCATGGGGTTAGCACCAGATTTAACGGGGCACTTGTTTATAATTATTTTTTAACACTTAACACTAGAAACAGTGAGGTATTATTTAAAACATATTTCATCCGGGTTTCTCGATAGGCCAGGTTTTTTTCAGCCAGCTCTTGCTCACGCGTTTTGGTCTGACGACAAATTTTGGGGTCAGACTCTAAAATAATTCATGGTGTTTAAGCAATTATTCTTTAGTCAAAGTAGAATTTAATAATTTTTTTAAACCTAATGCCTCAAGGGAATTTAGGTGATCCTATAAAAAAAATCTTTAACCCACCTTGTTTCGTTTTAAAGTCAGCAAAATTCCATATAAATTCGCCTAAAATCCTTTTAGCGCGTAGATGGTCAAACGCCCGAAAGTGTTTAGACATCAGTTTTACTTGGTATTCTTCAGACCATATAAAATCAGGAGTCTAAAATTGACATAATTTGTAGAGTTTTTATTTCCACAAGGACATACGTGCATTGTAAAGCTTTATACCCGTGACATCCAAAATTTAGGGCTTACAAAATGTAATCCTTCCAATGTATCCTCCATATTCCTGCATAATTCCCCTGGTTTATTAAATCTGTTATGCCATGCTGTAGCTTCACCGACAACTTTGTCAACAACTACATCCAAGTTGCCTTCATTCGAGTACCAAGCATTGTAACGATTAAAGCTTATTATGTCTACAAATTCTGACTTAAACAAAAAATAATATTAAATAAACATGTTTTTTGGTTTTTAAAAACCAATAAAAACAAATATTTAAGAATTAAAATCACAACCCTTCTTTATCCAGAAGGACACAATATGACAATCTGGCCACCGAGTTATAAATTAAATTGATAAAAAATATAAACGACAACCTAACTTACTATATTTTAATGTTGGTTGATGATACTTTAAAATTTTCGGCTATTCCAAACCAATAAAGTTTAAAGGTGTATGGAAGGTCAATGCTGTAGAACAAAATAATCCAGGCGTGCAGGGCAGCAGAAACAGGGGAATCGACCCCGCGGAATTTGCACAATGAATCGTAGGTTAGGTCCGGACTTCCATAATTCTTTGTTACAAGTTGACATAATCAAATGTCAAATTCAGACTAACTGTTTTTTTTTTAATTTTTTGCACAACATTGTTGGTTAATAAACGAAACTAATAAATAATATTTAAAATTATTGTGTATTATTGAATTTTATATCATCAGATTTAACATGGAAAGAACTGATAGCACCACTTCACCGCCTTTTATTTAAATAGTTAATATTTTTGGAAGTTCTGTATTTTTACAAAAAATCTTAATAAAATAATTAACAACACGACTTTTTAAAATAAATTTTAAATATTGTATGATAGTTTCATGTACTTATCACAAATTCTGTGATAAAAGAAGGGCAAAATAGTGTAAATGAGTTTAATCTAATTATCATATTTAAGGATCGATATCTGAAAAATAAAACGTTAAAGAAAAACACGTACTTTAGATTTGTAATCAGCGCCTCTGTATGCAAAAAATCATCGAAATCGGCAAGCGCCAAGAAAAGTAATAATTAATCATAATTTAAACTGGTTGTTTGATATTATCAAACAGTCCACCAAGGCTGAGGCTTCAATAGTAATGTACCGTCAAGGGTGGTAAAGGGAAGTTTATCTACACCGGACCGAAATACTTGGAGAAGGGAAATCTTTTGCGGATAGCAGATTCCAGTCTAGATACTTTGGGGATAATGGAACAAAAAAGTGGAAAGTTCGGGGCCTTTTAAGTTGGACTGAAAAAGGATGCATAAAAGTGACTCTGTTGGAAGTTGTCAGAGGAATTATACTTGTCAACTCCTCGGAACAGAAGTCGTAAAAATACCTATAAAAATGTAACATATCCCCTCTAGCCCGTCGGTGGAAAAGAGAAGGAAGCTTTATTGTAAACGTGGATCAATAATAAGACGAACAGATCTTTTTTGAATGAAATCAAGAATGATAAGGGTTGTAGGAAATACCATTGCCCAGACATGAGAATAATATTCTAAAGATGGTCTGGTTAGAATACATACAGATTAGACGATTAGAAATACTTACTGGCTAAAAGGAATCCAAGCTATTTTTAAAGTAGCTGAGACCATGGATGTAATGTGTTTGTGTCAGTTAAGGTTGTCCTTTTCCGACACCGAACATGACTGGGTCTTGGAGCATTGATTGAGCATGATTCAAGATTAGCTTATGGTTTTGTGAAAGTGATATTTGAATTAACCTGAGCTTTCCTAATAAGGGGTATTCCGGGTATGTTACTCTTGGATTTGCAAGACAAAACCATATAACTTTCAGGCATTTTTTTACGATATTGTAAATAACAAACAATAAACACAAAATTATAGTTACAATTAAATAAACCAATATTCACCAAAATATAAATGTTTTTATCAATCCAAAAACTTTTGCAACCACAAAATAAAATCACACAAGGCAAAACAAACGCTTGGAAGGGTTAATGAGACAACGGCACACCGCGGGTATGGTTTCATAAACACCGCACCCTTGCACACAAAAACGGCTCTGTCAAAAGATAAGGTGTTGCTACCTACAAACTGTGTTGGTAGGTATCACATTTTAATATTTTGGGGGATTTTGTTACTGCTCAGGATCAAGGGGGCCCTCAGTTATTCATAGTGGGCCGGACACTTTTTGATCAAATACGCCATAGTATTGGGCTTCCATTAACCTTCAAACATCGTCTACATTTTTGACTACAGCAGAAAATAATATGTACCTCTCCAACCAATAATACCAAGTCCAGTCCTAAATTTGACATACATTTTTTTTGTGTGTCTGGCTTAAATAACTATTGATTTTCATGCAAGTTTAAATCCTACCGTAGAATGTTCTTTTAGTAAAGACAATACGTGGTCTATCCGTAAGAGTATATAAGCTATATTTATTTATAACTAAAAAAGTTATTACTTACTGAATTAACTATATTGACGTTTTGTGCCTCCACAATAGTTGTTGGTCTGGTGGTATCCAACGTCTTAAGATGCTCTATAACTTGCCTAGCAAAATAATTAATAATTATAATAAGAGCAATAATATTATAGACCTAATTATAGTTATTTATATAATAAGTGCGGTATGAGCTTCATTACAATAACGAGTCTTAAATATCGCCTCAACGAGGTTGTAGACCGAGTCGGAGTAATCACAAAAGTATTGTAATGAACTGATACCTCACGAGTAATATACAAAATTGTATCTACGACCGCAGGTATTAGTAAAATATGATTTTTTTATTTTAAATTTGTTCAGGTCATGCAGTGATACACGATATACCTGTACCTTTACCTCTACCTGTTTTGGGTCCAAAAAATCAAACTAGTTTGTCATTTAATTGCTATGTCGACAAGGCTGCTTGTGTGATGTTTAATAAACAAATGATTTGACGCGAGAATTTTGCATTGGCAAAATTAGTCATTTCAACCAGAAATAAGTGGGATGTCTGATTATTCCCTTTCCTCCGACATGGAAGAGACAGCGACAGTCTCTTCCCTTTTTCCGTCAAAATCAAAATAAAAATACGAACGTGTGTACCAAAAATTTGTCGACTGGTTTTTCGAAAACGAATTTTAAAACGATGTCGACGAAATACAGTTGCTTCAGCCTATGGGCTTTTTACTCAATACTGAGAGCAGTCATCGCTACAAAGAACAATTTGGATATAAGCAAGTTCGTACAGTTACAAGCACTCCTAAAACGAAAAAGCGAAGGATACAAGCCGAAGAAAAGCAAGACATTTTTAAAAGGAGAAATTGCCCAGTTCCTTGCCTCAGCCGATGATGGGAAATTTTTACTTATTAAGTTAAGAATCTAGAGTTTTCATATTTTCAAAAAATATCTGCAAAAAAAAGACGAGTTTAAAGTTGTAGTGACTGAAGCGTACTATACTTAAGTTTATTTTCCATTGTTACAGGTTGGGCTAATCATTGGAATTGCTGGTGCTTGCGGAAAACAAGAAATGGTCCAATTATTATGCAAAAACATCAAAGATGAAGGAAAGGTTTTCCCATATTGAAATTCCAAACACAAAAAGAAAATTTACAGATAATTTTTCGGGTCATCTGGAGGATTTCAAGGAGTCGACATGATTTAGATTATTCGAAAGGGGTTTGTTTAGGTTCCAAGCGAATCTACCCACACAAAATTAATTTACGCCTCGATCATTTTCCATTTACTTCCGTATTCCATTTCTTAGTTTTACATACACCTATTCCCTAAAGATATGGTCAGTATATAGGTTGTTACTAATTCAAATTCAAAATTTTCGGTTAAAATGTCCTGTTAATAACAATTACATTTAGCCGTGGTTTCCTAAATACAATTTAATAAAATAATTAAACTATATGCAGTCATTTCGGAGTAACTGATTTATAATTAGAATAATCCTTAGTCAAAAACTATTACTACTAGTTTTTTAAGCCCAAACCGCATCCTTTTTTCCTAATAATTACTAACTTTAAAATAAAAAGGCCATAATAATAACAGTCATTGTTAGTTTCCGTGTTTTTTTTTTAATAAAATATTTACCTAAAATACTCTTTGGCAGCTGGGTATTGCGTCCTGGGTTCATTAGCAGCGGACCATATGATAACCGCAGGTCGATTTTTATCTCTTCTTATCAGTTCTGTTAATGAAATTTTGTGTTTAGCCAGCAAACTCTCAGAAAATATCCTATAATTTTAAAAACTTTTAGCAACAACCAGGAAAGTATAAAAAAGAAGTTTTTGAAATCTTACTCTGTGTTAACACCAGGACATTCATCTATTATCATAATTCCCATCTGATCAGCTAGATCCATGATTTCTTCAGCATATGGGTAGTGTGATGTTCTGTAAGCATTTGCTCCAACCCACTTAATTAAATTATAGTCTCTTATAATTAAGGGCAAATCCAGACCTAAAAAAATGGTTTTTACTGATATTTGTTAGTGTTTGGAAATTTTGACAGATTATAGCTTGGATGGTTTTTTATTACAAATTTGCAAAAATGGTCAATTTGATAAGTAGATAAAATAAAATATTAACTTTAAACTACTGCTAAGGGTACCCAAATGATCCGATTATCATTTCTAACTAACTGTTTAAAATCTTTAGGTCTCTAGTATATGCAAAAATATTAAATATTCCATATTCTGCACTCTATCCAATTTGCAAAAAAAACTTAAACGATTTTAACGATATTTGGCATGATGTTTTATTTACCATATCATGATGTTCATTCTGGCTAAATATAAAGCTATTCAGAAAAACATAAAGAGCCAAAAAAATGTAAAAATAAATTTTTCTTGTCTTTTTTTTGTTTATTGCAGTTTTGCAACAAGCGTAATGCATTTGACATTTTCTAACTAGTCCCATCCTATGGTAAGTTTAATACTTTTCTCATTCTACATTTTTTCTCTCCACCAATACTTACAACGTTATGAGCGATTAAAGTAGAAAAAATGCATTTTTCAATTTTTTGTCACCTTTTGTTTATTTAGGGAAAGAGGAAGTTTAAAACTTTTTTAATTATTTTTTTATTTAATATTTTGAAGGTATCTCAATAACATTGTACTCGATTTTAACGTCGATTGGAGCAAAATTGACTAATTCATAATAGTTTTAATAACCGTTGCTCCAATTATTTCCATAAGGGTACGAAACTCTAAATCGATTTTCCCAAACATGTAATTTTTAAAGTCGGTGACCACTATTCCGAAAAAACTACTGAACCGATCGTTTAAACAATTTGTACACATATTTTACATACAAATAACTATGAAGTGGCGTCGAGTTTTTTTAAATTTTTTAATAAGTATCAATCCTACAATAACAAATAGGTCGATTTTATTGTCAAAAAATTAACATTTCAATTTTTTAACAATTTTTAAAAAATATTCTTCAAATGTCGTTTTTTAATATATTAATTTTTAAACGAAATTTATAATAACAATGAGTTATAATTTTTTTAAAAAAATAGGCCTTTTTTGACCGAACAAATGTTTCGGACCTTTCTAAAAAGGCACATATCGATTCTTGTCACTTTCTTCTAAAGGGTTTTTAGTAAGAAACATACCTACCACCTCGTACATCTAACCAAAAACAGATAAGGCTTGGTCTTTAATATTATTTTCATAGATGGTAATACATAAATAATTATTATACCTTTTCCCCTTATATCGGAATCTTCGTGTCGACCAAATCCATGCAAGTAGAGTGGTCTATTATTTATGAAAAGACTGGTGTTTGTCCACGTAATAGTTCTTATACCTACTGGCTGAACATACTTGTCCACTAAGTCACCATAATTATCCAGAAGCTCTACCTGAAAATTAAAGTATAACCAAACTATATACCAATACTAAAAGTGCAAGGAAGCTAGGAATGAATTTAGCATATATTATCTCAGTAATTAAAAAAGGTAGTAAATATGACATCAATGCATGCATAAAAAAATTATTAACCAATGAGCGGCTTAATTTTTCCTAGAAAACAACAATACCTTCTTCTTGCTGTGTCAACTCTATTTAGAGTGTAGGCGCCCTCCCGCACATATCTGTGTTGCGTACCAACTAGACACAGATATGGGGACCACCGGCTTAACGTGCCTTCCGAAGCACATGTGAGAGGGTTTACTAGGCAGAAATACTACACAGTGGTTTGCCATTGCCTTCTGTGAGGTGACGAGCTATGAAAAAGTTCAATGGATAAGGCGGGATTCGAACCAGGATCTTCAATGGTGAGCTGGTACGCTACCACTACACCAGCTCGCCACAACAATATGCTCACCACTTAATATTACTTTAACGAAGATCGCCAGTACCAAATATAGATACTTACACAGATCAGTGAACAAAAAAACGTTACAAATGATATTGGGAGTTAGGTGATATAAAAGTGTGTCAGAACTTTTAGAAGTAAGACATGGAGTTCCATAAGTTTCAGTGCTGGGATCACATCAAGGGTTTAGCGTTATTTAAAAAGTGAACCATGGGACCCACACCAAATATATACCAGATTCTATTGCCCCAAGGAAGATACTTTGGTAAATAAACTTTTTTCGCAAATTCAAAAATGGAAATTTTCTTTACCAAAGTGTTTCTCTTGAGGCCAATACATTTGGTATTTTGTGGTGTGGCTCCCATGTCTTACTTTTTAGATTAAAAAAAAAAATGAAAATCTCATCTGCGCCCTTGGATCACATCAGAAGCGATTTTGCTAGAGGAATTATTATCCCAACAATTTTTTGCTTATGATACCAAGACCTTTAAGACCTCACTAATATTTCGTACTAAATAATCAGAAAATGTGTACTAGTAAGAGGCGAATAATGTTACAAGACAAAGTAAGTGCACTGTTACATGCGCATAAGTAATCCACAGTTAACTACAATTTAAACAATGCAACTCTTAAAACAGTAGTAGAGCAAAAAAATTGGGTAAACTTGTAACAGCTAATCCTAAATGGAAGTCGGATATCAGGCAAACTGTTAAAAAGCAAATACAGTAAAACTTTTCTATAACGGCCACCATAAAATTAAGAATAATTGGCCTTTATAAAAGGGTGGTCAGTATTGCCTTGTAACAGTGGTTTAACGATTGGGGGGGACAAAATTTTCCACTTTTAAATTGCTTGCTGCCTTAAGTGCTTTTTGTTTAATTAAGTGTCTAGATATTGTAACATTTTTACCTCTTGCTTTGCAGAACTAATTGTAGACGACTTGATCTACTGCCAATTCTCCCGACTTCTGGAATTTCCTCTTTTGTTCTAAATTAACACCCTCTTCAAATATTCGATTTGGTTTAGCTTTATTTCCGATAATATCATTTATTTGGGATTTTCCAACACCAAACTTTTCAGCCAGTTTTCGCGAACCCAAAGCGTACTTTTCGCAATAACATCAATTTTTTTCTTCAGTGACAAACGATTTTGTTTTGGGGACATGATTAAACATTTTTCGAGTCCGAACACGATAACTTTATTCTTATCTATTTAAGACACATATAAAAATATAATGTGATGATAATCCCCCAAGCCACTAATGCTATTTAAACCTGGCCATAATTTTTATTGTTATACTTTCAATTTTAAAATTTGCAGAATAGAATCATAAAATAATAAAATACAAATTAGCCCAAAGAATTTTCGGCTGAAATAAGTGTTAAAAATTGAGATTTGTCTGGCCGTGGCTGTTTTATAGGGTGTCATAAAACGATTTTGTGTTACCACGCTTTTGATGTTAATAAATTGGTAATTATAATAATTACATTTCGGTTCCAATATATTTTTGAGTTACTCGCCAGACATGCAAGTGGCACCGCTTCGAATTAGGTCTCAGGGTATAGATGTGTACTCTAGCAGAGTACACATCTATACCCTAATGAGAATTGTAGATCACCTAAAAAAGAAAGTTATAAAACCTTTTAAAAATTCTGAGTTTTTTTTCATTTTTTTTTTTGAAAAAACAATTTTAGTTTACTGTTTAGTTTATTTTATATCTTTAAAACGGTTGTCGACTTGTCACCAAAACGTTAAAAAGTTTTCCTAATTTCTAAATTTTGGAGTTTTTTCTAGGTGAACTCACGTTCATAGAAATCAATCGATTTTGTGCACTCTTGGATAGTGCACATATCTATACCCAGAGTCCTGTCCATTTGGCATGTTTGGCGAGTAACCAAAAAAAGAATATTTTGTAATAAAGCAAAACCGCCACAATATAGAACCTATTCATAATAGCATCAATATCTAGAACCACTACAATCAAGTGTCTTTTCGATATATAGGAATAAAAATTAATTTTAATTAAAACAAATCTTTAAAAATACCATAAAAATATAAAAATAAATTGAAGTAAATTTTACAAATGTAAATGTTCTCAACTTTAAAAATGTTAAACATTCATTACAACTCAGAACTTTAGGCAATCGTGCATCAGGAATTAAACTCAGGGTTCATTTTTTTGCACCTTTTTACACACCTACCTCTAAGGAATACAAATACTCCAGGTTCTGATGCATCAGATATGGCCAAATTTCATAATTTGGGATTTAATGAGTGCTCCAAAGCATTCAACAGTATCTGTACTCTGCGCCACTACCTTTTTTGTACTATCTGTTGCTTATTCTACAAGTTACATTATAGTCACCTTCAATTGTAACATTGTACTGAATAATGGCTACAATAATAAATGAAAAATACTTAAAAACGTGTTTACTTAGTTAAATCTGCTCTTAGCAGGTTTATGGATTGATACATCTTAAACCCTTAACATACTGTTCTCTTGGGCCGTTTGTCTCAAACTCCTTCCACTAAGTTTTCCACAAGTTGCAAGTAAATTTGTTGCTTTTTCTACAAAATACAGCAACTTTTTCTGTCTTCCACTTGTGGAGAGACAAATCTTTCACTAAATGTTGGTTTCTCCGGAGTGTCGTCGCGTTTACACCAAAGTCTAACCAAGTTTCTAATAAGTTGCAGCAATTTGTTGCTTTTTCACAAAATACAGCAACTTTTTCTGTCTTCCACTTCTGGACAGACATATCTTTCACTTAATTTTAGTTTTTGCGAAGTGTCGGTAAAGATCAAAGAAAGTTGACAACTAAAAGGGAAGATTTGTTGCTGCGCGCTTTGCGTAAGCAATCAGAAAACTCGTGGAGGACTGTAGAATTACAACCTAAACCTTTAGCGCCAATTTTGGAAAACAAGTTTTCCACTTGTTTCTCTAAATTTAAGAAAAGCAACTTTTTAGTTTTCTACAAAATCTTCCACTTGTTGTTTCTTAATTTGAGAAGTGCAACTTTTAGTTGACAACTTTTAGTTTTCTACAAACAGTCTTTTGTCAACTTTGGTGGTGTAAACGCGCGCCTTATAAAAATCGTATTAGGTTGACAACTAAAGTGGAGATTTTGTTGCTGCACGCTTTGCACAGCAACTTGTAGAAAGGTGATGAACTGGAGAACTACTGCCTAAACCTTTCGCGCTAATTCTTTGGCAACAAGTTTTTTACTTGCTTTTCTTAAATGTGAGAAGAGCACTTTTAGTTTTCTACAAAAATTTTCACTTGTTGCTCTAATTTAAGGAAAGCAACTTTTAGTTGACAAACTTTAGTTTCTACAAAACGTAATTTTTTTGTCAACTTTTAGTTGTCAACTTTGGTGTAAACGCGCCTTTAGTGTATGGTTTAAGATGTAACCAGTTGTTATGCCTAAAACCTGCTTAAAATTCTTAATGTCCGGTCGCACCAACACTTTTTGCGACACTTAAGTTGTTCTTAAGCACATCTCGCTCCATTAAGTTTAAATGTTTCTTGTACCAGCTGAAATTAGTCCTTAACTTTAAGTTTGGGATTATCTGTACCTAATGATCCTTTAAGTAATTTGAAGTTACGTTTGACAAATGTTATGTTTTTTAGTTTTGGTTTGTAGTTTCAAATAATTAATTTGGTAAAAATTATAAAAAATGAGTTTTTAAGCAATGGTGGTTTGGATTTTGATATTATAATGGGATATTAAATGGATTTTACGATATTAAATAGATTTCCAAGATGAATGTAGAATTTGTAATTTTTAATTACTTATGCATTTATCAGGTTTAGGTATCTTTTTTTTATTCTTTTGGAAATTGCGCTGTTATTTTTAAAAGAAACCGTCTCGACGAGATTGATATTCTTACATTTTTCAAAAGGTTCCATAAATTAACGAAACCCAAACAGTGCTCAGCGTTCTTAAACAAATCGAAGATAAGCTTCAGTTTAAACATGATAAGCTTCAGGCTAGCCTTTACATTTTATAATATTAATTAAGTAAATTAGAAATATTCAAATTTGTTCACATAAATTAATAAAAAAATTTTTTTTTTCACACTATGTGTTATTATCTCAAAATTTTTGACAATAATTGTTCCCTTTCTATGTCGGTAAAGAAAGGTGCCCTGATCTTTCTTTTTCATATTATTTTAAATTTTACAACAAAAAACTCACAAACTAACTACCAACTTTGTGTTGTAATGTCTATAAAATTTAAAAATAAAGTTTTAATTATTTAAAAAGATTAAGTCAGATTACTGCTATTATTTGATTACACACAAGCTAAAAAACAAAAATTTTGTTTTTTCCTTTAGGGGCCAATAACAAAAAAGGAACGATGCAACTTGTTCCCTTTCTAAGTACCTACTTTTAGTTAAGTTGCAATAAAAATCTAATGGTGAAAGAAAAAACTTAAGTTACCTCAATTTTGAGCTTCAATAAAGATCTACTGGCAGCTTATAAGTCTTGCAATTTGAGAATAGCAAGTTTGAACTTGTTTGAATGGTCGCATTAATAAGTGTGAGAAAACAATAAACATGTAGTCAGGTTGTGCTCAGTCTGTTTGTTACATGTTTGGGGAAAAGTTCTAAAATGGCTTGTCTTAGTCACCGTGATTACAGAGTGAAATTGACTAAACTTCAAACGTGGATTTTCTTACCAAAGTGCCAGCGAAATGTCTGAAACTTTCGGCGATAAGTGTCCTTCTGTCTCTACCATTTTCCCCTTAGTATGAAGAATTTCAACAGGAATCTTCAATTTAGATGATGATAAAAGATCGGGGAATGACGAGCAGGTCTCAAGAAAACATTGCCGCAGTTAAAAATAATGTATAATTACAGCTAACCGTCGAATCACAAAACAGATTCAAGCGGTTCTAAGTTTTGGGCATCTACCTTAAATTCATTTTTTGAAAAAATTTAGTAAGAAAGTTATGTTCTTTGGGATTCCTCATTTCTCGATGAAAAAACCCCAAACCAGCGTGTAAATTGGTGTGAAAAATTGTGGAAGATATGACTGGCCATTCAAAGGATGTTGATTCAACTGTCACAGGTGACAAAACCCCTGGAATTTTTTTTTCAACGTTTCCAGTAAATCTGAATCAAAACTATGGGTGTTCGAAGATCAAGAACCAAAGTTAAACAACAAAGATAAAGAAAAAGAAATGATCAAAAATTCTTTCTAAAAAAACCCCCCATAAAAAAGGTGTTGTTGGATTCACGCTGCGGTATACAGGCGTTTGTTTACCTCAAGTGTTAAATGGCTAAAAAATTCGACCAAAGTCACGTCTTAGTACTTGCACTTCAAACCACGACAACGCGCCTGCACATCGGGCAAGTTTAAACGCGGGGTTTTTGAAAAATTGGGACTCACACTATTGATCCCCTCCCTATAGCCCGACCCCCCCTGCGATTTCGGACTTTTCCTTTTATAAAGAAAATTAAAAAAAATTTCCCAACTAAAGAGGAATTACTAAGTGCTTGTGATAATGCCTGTGTTCAGTTTAAAAGGGTTAAATGGCAAGAGATGTTTAGTAGTTGGGTTATACGTATGTAAAAGGTTAGCCTTGATGGCATGATTTTAAAAAATCTTAATAAACACTTCTGTTTTGCAAAACTTTTGGCGCAACCTACGTACTTAGGATACTTTGTAACGGCAGCGGGTTTCATTGATATATATTAATAGTTTACCGCTGTGAGTTGCTGCTGCAACGGTGACCAAAAGGTAATTCATCTATAAGTCTTTGGCGTCGTATATAGTTTTACCGGCCTATGGATACCGGCATAATTAAAGAAGTCAAATGTAATGTTTGTTGAGTCTTCCACTAAAATGTACTTGTTTTTAATTCTTATGTAATTCAACCAAAAATAAACTAGCAACATCATAAATTTTAAAATTTTTTGGGGATATAGAAAACAAACAAAAAAACAATACATTTCTAAATTTTAAAATTATCTTAATATTTCGCAGTAGCGTAAAACCCAAAAAAACTATTCAGAACTGTTAAAAATATATTAAGTACCAAACATGCAAAAAATACTAGGTCTAAAAAGAAATAAAAACCTTCAGGCTTTTTGCCCATTAAGCAAGTAGTCTTTAATACAAGACACAAAAAAAAAACTTATTTTTGAAAAAAAACCCCAATAACCTACCTTTCTAATTCTATACCCTTTCCCTTTTGGTATAGATCTGGTAACAAAGTGTTATCCACAGCAACGGTTATTCTGTTTTCTCTACCATACTTAAGATATGCAGTTATTTCGGACAAGAATGGCAAATGCCCTATTTCGTGACTCATAACTAGTTGACCATTTATCCACTTAAAAAAATATTCAGTCAAATTATCAGACTGGAATTAAGTAAACTTGCTTTCTCATTAAAACATTTATTAGGTCGTTCTTATTAAATGGGTAAAAAAGTAACAATCGCAAATACAGGATGTCCGGTAAGTTCGGGGCAAACTTTTGGAAGCTTATAGGGGATGTCAAAATAAGTTTAGTGTTTCATATAACTTTTTCCCTACAGCGCCCCCTAACGAAGATACAAGGACACAAATATTTACTGGACAATTCACATTCCTGATTTACACTTTTAAATCACTCTGTATAATTAAATAAAATTTTGGGATTTTCTTAGGGGGTTGTTATCGTTAAATCTACATTACAATGTGCTCTTTAACGTTTTAAGGAAGTTAAAAACGTGTGAGAGCCTCACACAAAAGGGACGAAATTTTTGACAGGTGTCCTTCAATGGCAACGAAAATATGATTTTTAGATACTATAAAGATTTTATTAAAAAAGGTACTCTTCATTTGTTTTAATTTAATCAACCGTTTTCGAGAAAATTTAACTTTTATTAGTTTCTAATTTCAGTATTATTTAATAATTATTATGTTGGAATTAGACAAACTCCAGGTAATTAAGTAGGTTGTTTCACTGACACAACAAGGCTGACAAGTTTTGTTAAAAACGCCCATTAGTCGACAAAAAAAAAATTATTATGGCAGAATACTCTCTCGCAAAATACACTGAGATTCATTTGGTTTATGGGGAGGCTGTGTGTAATTCATTGGAGGCAAGAAGAACTTTTTTGAAAGATTCCCACCTCGAGTTTTACCCAATCTAAAAACATTAAAGAATTGATCGTCGGTTAAGAGAAACAGGTAAAATAAAAAATAGGCAAAAATTGTTAAATTGATTATTGAAATAAATATCATTTATTTAGGAAACTTTTTACCCCGACGTGGTGGAGAGGTTGCCCAAAGAAACGAAAGAATTCCCGAAATGGAGAAACGTATTTTTAAACAAAAGGAGGAGAATCCGTCTAACAGTATTTGCAAGCTAGCAAAAAAAACCTACCCAAAAAAGGGGTGGTTCATGAAACTCTTAAAGAACAACTGCTTCATCCGTATCACGTACAAAGTACATGCTATGTCGCCAGAAGATTATCCAGCAAGACTCGGTTTCCAACGGTTTTTTTGGGCAGCGATGTAAAAAAAAAACAATTTTTGGGGCATCTTTTTTTTTATGGATGAAGCGGTTTTTTCCCGGATGAAATAATCAATTCTTTAATTTACATATCTGGCAGAAGAAATCCCCGTCGATTATTCAAAAAAAACCCCCGAAAGGGTTTTTGGGGTTCAATGTATGGGCTGGTATAATTGGAAACCAACTTATTGGTCCATTTTTTTTGAGACGATAGATTAAATGGTGCTCACTACTTGCAATTCTTGCAGCAATATTTAAACGAGCTACTGGAAGATGTACCTCTTTACATTAGATCATCCATGGGTTTATGCACAAAGTTTGTCCCAACATTTGACATCTGTTTTAAACAATGGATTGGTCGGGGGAGTTTCCCCCGTGGAAAGCTAGGTCCCCAGATCCCAATCCATTGGACTTTTTTCAGGGTTTTTTAAAAGGAATTAATTCATTCAACGCCAGTTATCCCAGAAAGATTTGGTTCAAAAAGATTGGGCGTATTGGGAAAAATTTTTGGGAAAATCCTGGTACGTTGTTTGCAGTACAACGAGAAAATCTGCGTGAATAAAAAGGGTATTCAAGTTTGGGGGGGCATATTGAACATCTTTTTAAGCAACATTTTACGGTCAACTTTTAAAACTAAAAACGTTAAATTTTCTGAAAATGGTTGATTTAATCAAAAAAAAAGTCCTTTTTTTGAAAATTTGAATATCTAATATGTTTTGAAATTTAAAAGGACACCTGTCAAAAATTTCGCCCCTTTTGTGTGAGAGCCATTTCTAACTTCCAAAACTTTAAAAGAGCGCATTATAAGTTGTTTAAAAAAATAACCCTTAAGAAAATCCCAAAATTTTATTGAATTATGCAGAGGGTTTAAAGTTAAACCAAGAATGTGAATTGTCGGAAATCTTTGGCCCTGTACTCCGTGAGAAAGCAAAGCGGAAAAAGTTATTTAAACACAAATTTTATTTTGACACCCCCTATGCTAGAAATTTTGCCCGAATTTTCCGGACATCCTTTTTTCCAACATGAGTATTTTTGTCAACAACATAGAGCTAGTTGAAAATATAACACCTTTTAAGGATATTCCTGTCAAAAATATGATGCATTCTCATCATAAGTTTTATTAAATATTGTTAAATACAAATAATAGGACAATAGTAGCAAATATTTAACAACTGTTATTTTTAACAAAAATATACATAGAAAAAGTTGAAAACACAATTCTGTAAAAAAAAACTTCTGGTCAAGAAGAGGACGCATGTCAGAAATAAAATACTTATCAAAAATTAGATCTGTTAAATGGAAAACCTATTAAAAATGAAATTTTAAAAAAAAAACTTTTTTGTCAATAAATGTACCCTAAAAAGTGTCTACAATCAAAGACAATGGTAGTTAACTACAATTGTCTTTGCTACAGTTCAATATTCGGTTAAAAATTTTAAACCATAGATAGATATTATCCTGGAATCAGAGTTATATTTTGTATGTTTATAATATATTCATTTAATAGCTATTTAAAAACAAAGGAAAGTAGGGACTAATCCCAATTAATCCCAAGTTACAAAAAATTTTTTTTTGGGTTTTTTTTAATTAAATGTTTTTTTTTCGGGATGTATTTTGATTTTGGAACCAAAAAGCATACGGAGAACCCATAGACCTTGGGATTCCAAAAAAAAAAACCTAATGTTTTGGTTTTCTTCGAAAGACGGTTGAAAAAAGATAAATGTTTTTTTATGTGTTTTTAGTTGGCATTTATAATCGTTTTCAATAAAAAAAAAATAAGGGATATTAATTAATTTTTTTTATATTTTTAAAAATAAAAAAAGACGCCCAAAAAAAAAATTATAAAAATTTTAATTATCCCCAATTTTTCCAAAATTAATATTGTTTACCATTTGCTGAAGTGCGCCCCAAATCGTAGCCATACTCTTCCAATCTCCGCCCAAAAATTTTGGGGAGAAAAGTTCGGTCAAACTAATCCCAATGGTCTTTTCCCACGGGGAATATCTTAAAGTTTTAAGGGAAAAGGCATTAACAGAACATCAACACGATTCTAAATTTAAAAATTAGAAATTTTGAAAAAAAGGGGCAAAACTACATTTTTATAATCAAAAATTTTTTTTTATTTTTAACCTTAAAAAAAAAAATCAAATTGTGTATATTTAGTTTAATCTTGGTCAGTGATCTGTCCGATTCTGAAAAAAAATAAAATGGAATTTTTTATTTGATAAAATTTTTTTTCTAAGCTTCTACCCCAAATGTAATCATTCAACAAAGATAAAACCCTGTAGTCCGGCTTTCCCTTAATTGGTCTTTTTGCATTTCCTTGTAATTCTTAAATAAGGATTTTGGGTTTTTCCTTTAGGGCCTGTATGTTTAAAAAAAAGTTTTTTTTATACAATACATTGGTGTCCCAGGTAAGGGACAAGAGCAAAGAGATTCCTTGAAAAAACAAAACGAAAATTGCCTTATCCAAAAATAATAACTAAGATACAGGGGGGCAAACTTTTTTTTTTGTTTTTGTTTTTTTAATAATTTTTAACTAAGACATGGGTAAAAATTGGGGGTTTGGGGGGGTTTTGAAACGAAAATTAAATTTGTTTATACTTTTTTGCTGGTAGAAGAGCTAGTTTCCCACTTGTTTTAGATGAAAACTTTTTTAACAGTATATTGACCTGTTTTTTAAAAAAAAATTACTAAATTTCCTCAAAAGGAGCAACTGTTTTGAGATAAAAGCATTTTAAAACCCCCCAATTTTCCCATGGAAAAAGGGTTTTTCCCAAATGTTTTCAAACTTTGAAAATAATAGTTTTCAAACGCTGATCAAAAGTTCCCCGGGGACAAACCCAAAACCCCCTAACCCCCCCAAAACAGCCTTTAAATCTAGGGGTTTTGGGGAAGAGGGTATCCATTAATAACCCAAAAAACTTTAAAGGTTACACAAGAAGTTTTTTTTTAACACTAAAAAATTTAT
>JAHBCN010013185.1:0-24939 GCA_019359885.1 Listronotus oregonensis
AAATTTTTTAAAAAAAAAAATAATAAATTTAAAAAAAAAAAAAAATTATTTAAAAAATTAAAAACTTATCCTAGAATTTTTTTTGTTTTATTACTTTCCATATAAAAATTAGCCAACAATTTAAGAAAAATTTTAATTTTAAAGCAAGTGACTTTGAACAAAAAAAATAATAAATAGTGTTTAATTATCCAAAACAAAACATTTTCAAAAATTTTTTACCTTTAAAGATGGGTTTGTTAAAAAACAATTCTAAAAACCAATAAATGAATAAAGGATACTAAATTAATCTTTTTATCTAAAAAAATTATTAAAATACTTTTAAAATTTTTTTAAAAAAAAACAATTTTTTTTTTTCCGATAATTTTATTGGAAAAAAAAAAATTTTTAAAACAAAAAAACCCAAAAAAATTATGATTAAAACCTTTTTTTCCCCTTTTTGGTTAAAAAAAAATTATTCTTTATTTTTTTTCTTAAAAAATTTTATACCTTTTTATCTAGACAAGTTACTACAACTGACCACAACTAACCACAATAGGCAAATAATCCACCAAATTTATTATTTTATATTCAAATCTATTTCGTGGAACAAAAAACAATAAGAGATAGACTTTAGGTTAGCCCAAATCAATTATTTTTTAAAAAGTTTCACTTTAGAAAGAGTTAGTTTTAAATATCCTTCATAATACAAAAAATTATTAAACAATTCTTAAAATCTTATAAATTAATTAGGTACACTTTTTAAAATTTCCGTAGTATCTCTAACAAATTACGAAATAAGATCAGATGTCCATATAAAAATTTTAAACAATTCAAAGAAAAATTATAATTTTTTAAAAAGTACTTGTGAAACAAAAAAAAATAATAAATAAATGTTTAAGTTAAACAAAATCAAATATTTTCTAAAATTGTTTACTTTTAATGATGGTTAGTTAGAAATCAATTCTAAAAAAACCCAATAAATGAATAAAAAAGGGTACTAAATTAATCTTTTTATTCTAAAAAAAATGATTAAAATACTTATAATTTTATTAAAAAGAATCTAATTTTTGCTTTTCCGATTACATTTATTAAGAAAATAAAACAAATTGTTAAAAACAAAAAAAATGCAAAAATTACATGAATAAAACCTTTTTTTCCCCTTTTTACAGAAATTTTTGGTTAAAATCAAATTATTCTTTATTTTTCGTCTTATTAAAAATATTTATATACCTTTTATCTAGACAAGTTACTACAACTGACCACAACTAACCACAATAGGCAAATAATCCACTAAAATTATTATTTTATATTCAAATCTATTTCGTGGGAACAAAAAACAATAAGAGACAGACTTTAGGTTAGCCCAAATCAATTATTTTTTAAAAAAGTTTCACTTTAGAAGAGAGTTAGTTTCAAATATCCTTCATAATACAAAAATTATTAAACAATTCTTAAAATCTTATAAATTAAAATTTGGTATACTTTTTAAAATTTACCGTAGTATCTCTAACAAATTACGAAATAAGATCAGAAAGGCAAAAATTAACTTTTTTTAAAAATTTTAAGTTTTCTTGATATAAATGAAAAATGTTAGAATTTTTTCTAAAAATAGTAATTGGAAAAGGGGGGATGAGAAGTTAAAAGATATATTCAAGGGAAATAGTCAGCCTCTGCTTAATAATTTTAAGTTACTTAACCCAAAATGCTTTGTTTAAATTCAAAAAAAATAATAAATTAAAAAAAAAAATACTTATTTAAAAAATTAAAGTCTTATCCTAGAATTTTTAGTGTTTTTATTACTTGTCCATATAAAAATTAGCAAACAATTCAAGAAAATTATAATTTTTTAACAGCAAGTGACTTGTGAGAACAAAAATAATAATAAATAGTGTTTAAAATTATCCAAAATCAAAACATTTCTCCAAAATTGTTTACTTTTGATGATGGTTAGTTAGAAATCAATTCTAAAAACCCCAATAAATGAATAAAGGATACTAAATTAATCTTTTTATCTAAAAAAATTATTAAAATACTTATAATTTTATTAAAAAGAATCTAATTTTTGCTTTTCCGATAATATTTATTAAAAAATAAAACAAATTGTTTAAAACAAAAAAAAATTGCAAAAATTACATGATTAAAACCTTTTTTCCCCTTTTTCAGAATTTTTGGTTAAAATCAAATTATTCTTTATTTTTCGTCTTATTAAAAATATTTATATACCTTTTTATCTAGACAAGTTACTACAACTGACCACAACTAACCACAATAGGCAAATAATCCACTAAAATTATTATTTTATATTTAAATCTATTTCGTGGAACAAAAAACAATAAGAGATAGACTTTAGGTTAGCCCAAATCAATTATTTTTTAAAAAGTTTCACTTTAGAAGAGTTAGTTTTAAATATCCTTCATAATACAAAAAATATTAAAAATTCTTAAAATCTTATAAATTAATTAGGTATACTTTTTAAAATTTACCGTAGTATCTCTAACAAATTACGAAATAAGATCAGAAAGGCAAAAATTAATTTTTTTTTTAAATTTTTAATTTTCTTGACCTAAATGAAAAATGTTAGAATTTTTCTAAAAATAGTAATGGAAAAGGGCATGAAAGTTAAAAATATATTCAAGAAATAGTCAGTCTTGCTTAATAATTTTAATTACTTAACCCAAAATGCTTTGTTTAAATTGAAAAAAATAATAAATTAAAAAAATTTTACTTAACAAATTAAAGTCTTATCCTGAATTTTTAGTGTTTTTATTACTTGCCCATAAAATTGATTAAAATACTTATAATTTTATTAAAAAAAAATCTAATTTTTGCTTTTCCCATTATATTTATTAAGAAAATAAAACAAATTGTTTAAAACAAAAAAAATTGCAAAAATTACATGAATAAAACTTTTTTCCCCTTTTTACAGAAATTTTGGTTAAAATCAAATTATTCTTTATTTTTCGTCTTATTAAAAATATTTATATACCTTTTTATCTAGACAAGTTACTACAACTGACCACAACTAACCACAATAGGCAAATAATCCACTAAAATTATTATTTTATATTCAAATCTATTTCGTGGGAACAAAAAACAATAAGAGATAGACTTTAGGTTAGCCCAAATCAATTATTTTTTAAAAAAATTTCACTTTAGAAGAGAGTTAGTTTCAAATATCCTTCATAATACAAAAATTATTAAACAATTCTTAAAATCTTATAAATTAATTAGGTATACTTTTTAAAATTTACCGTAGTATCTCTAACAAATTACGAAATAAGATCAGAAAGGCAGAAATTAACTTTTTTTAATAAAATTTTTTAAATTTTCTTGACCTAAATGAAAAATGTTAGAATTTTTTCTAAAAATAGTAAATTGGAAAGGGGCATGAGAAGTTAAAAGATATATTCAAGGAAATAGTCAGTCTCTGCTTAATAATTTTAAGTTACTTAACCCAAAATGCTTTGTTTAAATTGAAAAAAATATTAAATTAAAAAAAAAATTACTTATTTAAAAAATTAAAGTCTTATCCTAGAATTTTTAGTGTTTTTATTACTTGCCCATATAAAAATTAGCAAACAATTCAAGAAAGTTATAATTTTTTAACAGCAAGTGACTTGTGAGATCAAAAAATAATAATAAATAGTGTTTAAGTTATCCAAAATCAAAACATTTCTCTAAAATTGTTTACTTTTAATGATGGTTAGTTAGAAATCAATTCTAAAAACCTAATAAATGAATAAAGGATACTAAATTAATCTTTTTATCTAAAAAAATTGATTAAAATACTTATAATTTTATTAAAAAGAATCTAATTTTTGCTTTTCCGATAATATTTATTAAGAAAATAAAACAAATTGTTTAAAACAAAAAAAAATTGCAAAAATTACATGATTAAAACCTTTTTTTCCCCTTTTTTACAGAAATTTTTGGTTAAAATCAAATTATTCTTTATTTTTCGTCTTATTAAAAATATTTATATACCTTTTTATCTAGACAAGTTACTACAACTGACCACAACTGACCACAATAGGCAAATAATCCACTAAAATTATTATTTTATATTCAAATCTATTTCGTGGGAACAAAAAACAATAAGAGATAGACTTTAGGTTAGCCCAAATCAATTATTTTTTAAAAAAGTTTCACTTTAGAAGAGAGTTAGTTTTAAATATCCTTCATAATACAAAAATTATTAAAAATTTTTAAAATCTTATAAATTAATTAGGTATACTTTTTAAATTTTACCGTAGTATCTCTAACAAATTACGAAATAAGATCAGAAAGGCAAAAATTAACTTTTTTTTTAAATTTTTAACTTTTCTTGACCTAAATGAAAAATGTTAGAATTTTTTTCTAAAAATAGTAATTGGAAAGGGGCATGAGAAGTTAAAAGATATATTCAAGGAAATAGTCAGTCTCTGCTTAATAATTTTAAGTTACTTAACCCAAAATGCTTTGTTTAAATTGAAAAAAATAATAAATTAAAAAAAAAATTACTTATTTAAAAAATTAAAGTCTTATCCTAGAATTTTTAGTGTTTTTATTACTTGCCCATATAAAAATTAGCAAACAATTCAAGAAAATTATAATTTTTTAACAGCAAGTGACTTGTGAGAACAAAAAATAATAATAAATAGTGTTTAAGTTATCCAAAATCAAAACATTTTTCTAAAATTGTTTACTTTTAATGATGGTTAGTTAGAAATCAATTCTAAAAACCTAATAAATGAATAAAGGATACTAAATTAATCTTTTTATCTAAAAAAATTGATTAAAATACTTATAATTTTATTAAAAGGAATCTAATTTTTGCTTTTCCGATTATATTTATTAAGAAAATAAAACAAATTGTTTAAAACAAAAAAAATTGCAAAAATTACATGAATAAAAACTTTTTTCCCCTTTTGTACAGAAATTTTTGGTTAAAATCAAATTATTCTTTATTTTTTGTCTTATTAAAAATATTTATATACCTTTTTATCTAGACAAGTTACTACAACTGACCACAACTAACCACAATAGGCAAATAATCCACTAAAATTATTATTTTATATTAAAATCTATTTCGTGGGAACAAAAAACAATAAGAGATAGACTTTAGGTTAGCCCAAATCAATTATTTTTAAAAAAGTTTCACTTTAGAAAGAGTTAGTTTCAAATATCCTTCATAATACAAAAATTATTAAACAATTCTTAAAATCTTATAAATTAATTAGGTATACTTTTTAAAATTTACCGTAGTATCTCTAACAAATTACGAAATAAGATCAGAAAGGCAGAAATTAACTTTTTTTTAATAAATTTTTAAGTTTTCTTGACCTAAATGAAAAATGTTAGAATTTTTTTCTAAAAATAGTAAATTGGAAAGGGGGCATGAGAAGTTAAAAGATATATTCAAGGAAATAGTCAGTCTCTGCTTAATAATTTTAAGTTACTTAACCCAAAATGCTTTGTTTAAATTGAAAAAAATAATAAATTAAAAAAAAAAATTACTTATTTAAAAAATTAAAGTCTTATCCTAGAATTTTTAGTGTTTTTATTACTTGCCCATATAAAAATTAGCAAACAATTCAAGAAAGTTATAATTTTTTAACAGCAAGTGACTTGTGAGAACAAAAAATAATAATAAATAGTGTTTAAGTTATCCAAAATCAAAACATTTTTCTAAAATTGTTTACTTTTAATGATGATTAGTTAGAAATCAATTCTAAAAACCTAATAAATGAATAAAGTATACTAAATTAATCTTTTATCTAAAAAATTTATTAAAATACTTATTATTTTATTAAAAGAATCTAATTTTTGCTTTTCCGATAATATTTATTAAGAAAATAAAACAAATTGTTTAAAACAAAAAAAAATTGCAAAAATTACATGATTAAAACCTTTTTTTCCCCTTTTGTACAGAAATTTTTGGTTAAAATCAAATTATTCTTTATTTTTCGTCTTATTAAAAATATTTATATACCTTTTTATCTAGACAAGTTACTACAACTGACCACAACTAACCACAATAGGCAAATAATCCACTAAAATTATTATTTTGTATTCAAATCTATTTCGTGGGAACAAAAAACAATAAGAGATAGACTTTAGGTTGGCCCAAATCAATTATTTTTTAACAAAGTTTCACTTTAGTAGAGAGTTAGTTTTAAATATCCTTCATAATACAAAAATTATTAAACAATTCTTAAAATCTTATAAATTAATTAGGTATACTTTTTAAAATTTACCGTAGTATCTTTAACAAATTTCGAAATAAGATCAGAAAGGCAAAAATTAACTTTTTTTTAAATAAATTTTCAAGTTTTCTTGACCTAAATGAAAAATGTTAGAATTTTTTTCTAAAAATAGTAATTGGAAGGGTGCATAGAAGTTAAAAGATATATTCAAGGAAATAGTCAGTCTCTGCTTAATAATTATAAGTTACTTAACCCAAAATGCTTTGTTTAAATTGAAAAGAATAATAAATTAAAAAAATTACTTATTTAAAAAATTAAAAATCTTATCCTAGAATTTTTAGTGTTTCTATTACTTGTCCATATAAAAATTAGCCAACAATTTAAAAAAATTATAATTTTTTTTAAAAGCAAGTGACTTGGAGATCAAAAAAAAATAATAAATAGTGTTTAAGTTATCCAAAATCAAAACATTTTTCTAAAATTGTTTACTTTTAATATGGTTAGTTAGAAATCAATTCTAAAAACCTAATAAATGAATAAAGGATACTAAATTAATCTTTTTATCTAAAAAAAAATTTATTAAAAATTTTAATTTTATTAAAAAAAATCTAATTTTTTCTTTTCCGATAATATTTATTAAGGAAATAAAACAAATTGTTTAAAACAAAAAAAAAAATTTCAAAAATTACATGATTAAAACCTATTTTTTTTCCCCTTTTTTACAAAAATTTTTTGGGTTTAAAAACAAATTATTCTTTATTTTTTTGTCTTATTAAAAATATTTATATACCTTTTTTTCTAGACAAGTTACTTGACCACAACAACCACAATAGGCAAATAATCCACTAAAAATTTTTATTTTATATTCAAATCTATTTTGTGGGAACAAAAAACAATAAGAACAGACTTTAGGTTAGCCCAAATCAATTATTATTTAAAAAAGTTTCACTTTAGAAAAAGTTAGTTTTAAATATCCTTCATAATACAAAAAATTTTTAAACAATCCTTAAAATCTTATAAATTAATTAGGTATACTTTTTAAAATTTACCGTAGTATCTCTAACAAATTACGAAATAAGATCAGAAAGGGAAAAATTAACTTTTTTTAATAAATTTTTAAGTTTTCTTGACCTAAATGAAAAATGTTAGAATTTTTTCTAAAAATAGTAATTGGAAAGGGTGCATGAGAAGTTAAAAGATATATTCAAGGAAATAGTCAGTCTCTGCTTAATAATTTTAAGTTACTTAACCCAAAATGCTTTGTTTAAATTGAAAAAAATAATAAATTAAAAAAAAATTACTTATTTAAAAAATTAAAGTCTTATCCTAGAATTTTTAGTGTTTTTATTACTTGTCCATATAAAAATTAGCAAACAATTCAAGAAAATTATAATTTTTAACAGCAAGTGACTTGTGAGAACAAAAATAATAATAAATAGTGTTTAAGTTATCCAAAATCAAAACATTTTTCTAAAATTGTTTACTTTTAATGATGGTTAGTTAGAAATCAATTCTAAAAACCTAATAAATGAATAAAGGATACTAAATTAATCTTTTTATCTAAAAAAATTGATTAAAATACTTATAATTTTATTAAAAGATCTAATTTTTGCTTTTCCTATTATATTTATTAAGAAAATAAAACAAATTGTTTAAAACAAAAAAATGCAAAAATTACATGAATAAAACCTTTTTTTCCCTTTTGTACAGAAATTTTGGTTAAAATCAAATTATTCTTTATTTTTCGTCTTATTAAAAATATTTATATACCTTTTTATCTAGACAAGTTACTACAACTGACCACAACTAACCACAATAGGCAAATAATCCACTAAATTATTATTTTATATTCAAATCTATTTCGTGGGAACAAAAAACAATAAGAGATAGACTTAGGTTAGCCCAAATCAATTATTTTTTAAAAAAGTTTCACTTTAAAAAGAGTTAGTTTCAAATATCCTTCATAATACAAAAATTATTAAACAATTCTTAAAATCTTATAAATTAATTAGGTATACTTTTTAAAATTTACCGTAGTATCTCTAACAAATTACGAAATAAGATCAGAAAGGCAAAAATTAACTTTTTTTTAATAAATTTTTAAGTTTTCTTGACCTAAATGAAAAATGTTAGAATTTTTTTCTAAAAATAGTAATTGGAAAGGGGGCATGGAAGTTAAAAGATATATTCAAGGAAATAGTCAGTCTCTGCTTAATAATTTTAAGTTACTTAACCCAAAATGCTTTGTTTAAATTGAAAAAAATAATAAATTAAAAAAAAATTACTTATTTAAAAAATTAAAGTCTTATCCTAGAATTTTTAGTGTTTTATTACTTGCCCATATAAAAATTAGCAAACAATTCAAGAAAATTATAATTTTTTAACAGCAAGTGACTTGTGAGAACAAAAAATAATAATAAATAGTGTTTAAGTTATCCAAAATCAAAACATTTTTCTAAAATTGTTTACTTTTAATGATGGTTAGTTAGAAATCAATTCTAAAAACCTAATAAATGAATAAAGGATACTAAATTAATCTTTTTTCTAAAAAAATTGATTAAAATACTTATAATTTTATTAAAAAGAATCTAATTTTTGCTTTTCCGATTATATTTATTAAGAAAATAAAACAAATTGTTTAAAACAAAAAAAAAAAATGCAAAAATTACATGAATAAAACCTTTTTTTCCCCTTTTGTACAGAAATTTTTGGTTAAAATCAAATTATTCTTTATTTTTCGTCTTATTAAAAATATTTATATACCTTTTTATCTAGACAAGTTACTACAATTGACCACAACTAACCACAATAGGCAAATAATCCACTAAAATTATTATTTTATATTCAAATCTATTTCGTGGGAACAAAAAACAATAAGAGATAGACTTTAGGTTAGCCCAAATCAATTATTTTTTAAAAAGTTTCACTTTAGAGAGAGTTAGTTTTAAATATCCTTCATAATACAAAAATTATTAAACAATTCTTAAAATCTTATAAATTAATTAGGTATACTTTTTTAAAATTTACCGTAGTATCTCTAACAAATTACGAAATAAGATCAGAAAGGCAAAAATTAACTTTTTTTAAATAAATTTTTAAGTTTTCTTGACCTAAATGAAAAATGTTAGAATTTTTTTCTAAAAATAGTAATTGGAAAAGGGGGCATGAGAAGTTAAAAGATATATTCAAGGAAATAGTCAGTCTCTGCTTAATAATTATAAGTAACTTAACCCAAAATGCTTTGTTTAAATTGAAAAGAATAATAAATTAAAAAAAAATTTCTTATTTAAAAAATTAAAATCTTATCCTAGAATTTTTAGTGTTTTATTACTTGTCCATATAAAAATTAGCAAACAATTCAAGAAAATTATAATTTTTTAACAGCAAGTGACTTGTGAGACTAAAAATAATAATAAATAGTGTTTAAGTTATCCAAAATCAAAACATTTTTCTAAAATTGTTTACTTTTAATGATGGTTAGTTAGAAATCAATTCTAAAAACCTAATAAATGAATAAAGGATACTAAATTAATCTTTTATCTAAAAAAATTGATTAAAATACTTATAATTTTATTAAAAAGAATCTAATTTTTGCTTTTCCGATTATATTTATTAAGAAAATAAAACAAATTGTTTAAAACAAAAAAAAAAATGCAAAAATTACATGAATAAAACCTTTTTTTCCCCTTTTGTACAGAAATTTTTTGGTTAAAATCAAATTATTCTTTATTTTTCGTCTTATTAAAAATATTTATATACCTTTTTATCTAGACAAGTTACTACAATTGACCACAACTAACCACAATAGGCAAATAATCCACTAAAATTATTATTTTATATTCACATCTATTTCGTGGGAACAAAAAACAATAAGAGATAGACTTTAGGTTAGCCCAAATCAATTATTTTTTAAAAAAGTTTCACTTTAGAAGAGAGTTAGTTTTAAATATCCTTCATAATACAAAAATTATTAAACAATTCTTAAAATCTTATAAATTAATAAGGTATACTTTTTTTAAAATTTACCGTAGTATCTCTAACAAATTACGAAATAAGATCAGAAAGGCAAAAATTAACTTTTTTAAAATAAATTTTTAAGTTTTCTTGACCTAAATGAAAAATGTTAGAATTTTTTTCTAAAAATAGTAATTGGAAAGGGTGCATGAGAAGTTAAAAGATATATTCAAGGAAATAGTCAGTCTCTGCTTAATAATTATAAGTAACTTAACCCAAAATGCTTTGTTTAAATTGAAAAGAATAATAAATTAAAAAAAAAATACTTATTTAAAAAATTAAAATCTTATCCTAGAATTTTTAGTGTTTTTATTACTTGTCCATATAAAAATTAGCAAACAATTCAAGAAAATTATAATTTTTTAACAGCAAGTGACTTGTGAGAACTAAAAATAATAATAAATAGTGTTTAAGTTATCCAAAATCAAAATATTTTTCTAAAATTGTTTACTTTTAATGATGGTTAGTTAGAAATCAATTCTAAAAACCTAATAAATGAATAAAGGATACTAAATTAATCTTTTTATCTAAAAAAATTGATTAAAATACTTATAATTTTATTAAAAAGAATCTAATTTTTGCTTTTCCGATTATATTTATTAAGAAAATAAAACAAATTGTTTAAAACAAAAAAAAATTGCAAAAATTACATGAATAAAACCTTTTTTTCCCCTTTTGTACAGAAATTTTTGGTTAAAATCAAATTATTCTTTATTTTTCGTCTTATTAAAAATACTTATATACCTTTTATCTAGACAAGTTACTACAACTGACCACAACTAACCACAATAGGCAAATAATCCACTAAAATTATTATTTTATATTCAAATCTATTTCGTGGGAACAAAAAACAATAAGAGATAGACTTTAGGTTAGCCCAAATCAATTATTTTTTTAAAAAAGTTTCACTTTAGAAGAGAGTTAGTTTCAAATATCCTTCATAATACAAAAATTATTAAACAATTCTTAAAATTATATAAATTAATTAAGTATACTTTTTAAAATTTACCGTAGTATCTCTAACAAATTACGAAATAAGATCAGAAAGGCTAAAATTAACTTTTTTTTAATAAATTTTTAAGTTTTCTTGACCTAAATGAAAAATGTTAGAATTTTTTTCTAAAAATACTAATTGGAAAGGGGACATGAGAAGTTAAAAGATATATTCAAGGAAATAGTCAGTCTCTGCTTAATAATTTTAAGTTACTTAACCCAAAATGCTTTGTTTAAATTGAAAAAAATAATAAATTAAAAAAAAAATATTTATTTAAAAAATTAAAGTCTTATCCTAGAATTTTTAGTGTTTTTATTACTTGCCCATACAAAAATTAGCAAGCAATTCAAGAAAATTATAATTTTTTAACAGCAAGTAACTTGTGAGAACAAAAAATAATAATAAATAGTGTTTAAGTTATCCAAAATCAAAACATTTTTCTAAAATTATTTACTTTTAATGATGGTTAGTTAGAAATCAATTCTAAAAACCTAATAAGTGAATAAAGGATACTAAATTAATCTTTTTATCTAAAAAAATTGATTAAAATACTTATAATTTTATTAAAAAGAATCTAATTTTTGCTTTTCCGATTATATTTATTAAGAAAATAAAACAAATTGTTTAAAACAAAAAAAATGCAAAAATTACATGAATAAAACCTTTTTTTCCCCTTTTGTACAGAAATTTTTGGTTAAAATCAAATTATTCTTTATTTTTCGTCTTATTAAAAATATTTATATACCTTTTTATCTAGACAAGTTACTACAACTGACCACAACTAACCACAATAGGCAAATAATCCACTAAAATTATTATTTTATATTCAAATCTATTTCGTGGGAACAAAAAACAATAAGAGATAGACTTTAGGTTAGCCCAAATCAATTATTTTTTAAAAAAGTTTCACTTTAGAAGAGAGTTAGTTTCAAATATCCTTCATAATACAAAAATTATTAAACAATTCTTAAAATCTTATAAATTAATTAGGTATACTTTTTAAAATTTACCGTAGTATCTCTAACAAATTACGAAATAAGATCAGAAACGCAAAAATTAACTTTTTTTTAATAAATTTTTAAGTTTTCTTGACCTAAATGAAAAATGTTAGAATTTTTTTTCTAAAAATAGTAATTGGACAGGGGGCATGAGAAGTTAAAAGATATATTCAAGGAAATAGTCAGTCTCTGCTTAATAATTTTAAGTTACTTAACCCAAAATGCTTTGTTTAAATTGAAAAAAATAATAAATTAAAAAAAAATTACTTATTTAAAAAATTAAAGTCTTATCATAGAATTTTTAGTGTTTTTATTACTTGCCCATATAAAAATTAGCAAACAATTCAAGAAAATTATAATTTTTTAACAGCAAGTGACTTGTGAGAAAAAAAATAATAATAAATAGTGTTTAAGTTATCCAAAATCAAAACATTTTCTAAAATTGTTTACTTTTAATGATGGTTAGTTAGAAATCAATTCTAAAAACCTAATAAATGAATAAAGGATACTAAATTAATCTTTTTATCTAAAAAAATTGATTAAAATACTTATAATTTTATTAAAAAGAATGTAATTTTTGCTTTTCCGATAATATTTATTAAGAAAATAAAACAAATTGTTTAAAACAAAAAAAATTGCAAAAATTACATGATTAAAACCTTTTTTTCCCCTTTTGTACAGAAATTTTTGGTTAAAATCAAATTATTCTTTATTTTTCGTCTTATTAAAAATATTTATATACCTTTTTATCTAGACAAGTTACTACAACTGACCACAGCTTACCACAATAGGCAAATAATCCACTAAAATTATTATTTTATATTCAAATCTATTTCGTGGGAACAAAAAACTATAAGAGATAGACTTTAGGTTAGCCCAAATCAATTATTTTTTAAAAAAGTTTCACTTTAGAAGAGAGTTAGTTTTAAATATCCTTCATAATACAAAAGTTATTAAACAATTCTTAAAATCTTATAAATTAATTAGGTATACTTTTTAAAATTTACCGTAGTATCTCTAACAAATTACGAAATAAGATCAGAAAGGCAAAAATTAACTTTTTTTTAATAAATTTTAAGTTTTCTTGACCTAAATGAAAAATGTTAGAATTTTTTTCTAAAAATAGTAATTGGAAAGGGTGCATGAGAAGTTAAAAGATATATTCAAGGAAATATTCAGTCTCTGCTTAATAATTATAAGTAACTTAACCCAAAATGCTTTGTTTAAATTGAAAAGAATAATAAATTAAAAAAAAAATTACTTATATAAAAAATTAAAATCTTATCCTAGAATTTTTAGTGTTTTTATTACTTGTCCATATAAAAATTAGCAAACAATTCAAGAAAATTATAATTTTTAACAGCAAGTGACTTGTGAGAACTAAAAATAATAATAAATAGTGTTTAAGTTATCCAAAATCAAAATATTTTTCTAAAATTGTTTACTTTTAATGATGGTTAGTTAGAAATCAATTCTAAAAACCTAATAAATGAATAAAGGATACTAAATTAATCTTTTTATCTAAAAAAATGGATTAAAATACTTATAATTTTATTAAAAAAAAAATTATTTTTGCTTTTCCGATTATATTTATTAAGAAAATAACACAAATTGTTTAAAACAAAAAAAAATTGCAAAAATTACATGAATAAAACCTTTTTTTCCCCTTTTGTACAGAAATTTTTGGTTAAAATCAAATTATTCTTTATTTTTCATCTTATTAAAAATATTTATATACCTTTTTATCTAGACAAGTTACTACAACTGACCACAACTAACCACAATAGGCAAATAATCCACTAAAATTATTATTTTATATTCAAATCTATTTCGTGGGAACAAAAAACAATAAGAGATAGACTTTAGGTTAGCCCAAATCAATTATTTTTTAAAAAAGTTTCACTTTAGAAGAGAGTTAGTTTTAAATATCCTTCATAATACAAAAATTATTAAACAATTCTTAAAATCTTATAAATTAATTAGGTATACTTTTTAAAATTTACCGTAGTATCTCTATCAAGTTACTAAATAAGATCAGAAAGGCAAAAATTAACTTTTTTTTTTTAATTTTTAAGTTTTCTTGACCTAAATGAAAAATGTTAGAATTTTTTTCTAAAAATAGTAATTGGAAAGGGGGCATGAGAAGTTAAAAGATATATTCAAGGAAATAGTCAGTCTCTGCTTAATAATTTTAAGTTACTTAACCCAAAATGCTTTGTTTAAATTGAAAAAAATAATAAATTAAAAAAAAATTATTTATTTAAAAAATTAAAGTCTTATCCTAGTATTTTTAGTGTTTTTATTACTTGCCCATATAAAAAATAGCAAACAATTCAAGAAAATTATAATTTTTTAACAGCAAGTGACTTGTGAGAACAAAAAATAATAATAAATAGTGTTTAAGTTATCCAAAATCAAAACATTTTTCTAAAATTGTTTACTTTTAATGATGGTTAGTTAGAAATCAATTCTAAAAACCTAATAAATGAATAAAGGATACTAAATTAATCTTTTTATCTAAAAAAATTAATTAAAATACTTATAATTTTATTAAAAAGAATCTAATTTTTGCTTTTCCGATAATATTTATTAAGAAGATAAAACATATTGTTTAAAACAAAAAAAAAATTGCAAAAATTACATGAATAAAACCTTTTTTCCCCTTTTGTACAGAAATTTTTGGTTAAAATCAAATTATTCTTTATTTTTCGTCTTATTAAAAATATTTATATACCTTTTTATCTAGACAAGTTACTACAACTGACCACAACTAACCATAATAGGCAAGTAATCCACTAAAATTATTATTTTATATTCAAATCTATTTCGTGGGAACAAAAAACAATAAGAGATAGACTTTAGGTTAACCCAAATCAATTATTTTTTAAAAAAGTTTCACTTTAGAAGAGAATTAGTTTTAAATATCCTTCATAATACAAAAATTATTAAACAATTCTTAAAATCTTATAAATTAATTAGGTATACTTTTTAAAATTTACCGTAGTATCTCTAACAAATTACGAAATAAGATCAGAAGGCAAAAATTAACTTTTTTTAAATAAATTTTTAAGTTTTCTTGACCTAAATGAAAAATGTTAGAATTTTTTTCTAAAAATAGTAATTGGAAAGGGGGCATGAGAAGTTAAAAGATATATTCAAGGAAATAGTCAGTCTCTGCTTAATAATTTTAAGTTACTTAACCCAAAATGCTTTGTTTAAATTGAAAAAAATAATAAATTAAAAAAAAAATTACTTATTTAAAAATTAAAGTCTTATCTAGAATTTTTAGTGTTTTTATTATTGCCATATAAAAATTAGCAAACAATTCAAGAAAATTATAATTTTTTAACAGCAAGTGACTTGTGAGAACAAAAATAATAATAAATAGTGTTTAAGTTATCCAAAATCAAAACATTTTCTAAAATTTTTACTTTTAATGATGGTTAGTTAGAAATCAATTCTAAAAACTAATAAATGAATAAAGGATACTAAATTAATCTTTTTATCTAAAAAATTGATTAAATACTTATAATTTTATTAAAAGAATCTAATTTTTGCTTTTCCGATTATATTTATTAAGAAAATAAAACAAATTGTTTAAAACAAAAAAAATGCAAAAATTACATGAATAAAACCTTTTTTTCCCCTTTTGTACAGAAATTTTTGGTTAAAATCAAATTATTCTTTATTTTTCGTCTTATTAAAAATATTTATATACCTTTTTATCTAGACAAGTTACTACAACTGACCACAACTAACCACAATAGGCAAATAATCCACTAAAATTATTATTTTATATTCAAATCTATTTCGTGGGAACAAAAAACAATAAGAGATAGACTTTAGGTTAGCCCAAATCAATTATTTTTTAAAAAAGTTTCACTTTAGAAGAGAGTTAGTTTCAAATATCCTTCATAATACAAAATTATTAAACAATTCTTAAAATCTTATAAATTAATTAGGTATACTTTTTTAAAATTTACCGTAGTATCTCTAACAAATTACGAAATAAGATCAGAAGGCAAAATTAACTTTTTTTAATAAATTTTTAAGTTTTCTTGACCTAAATGAAAAATGTTAGAATTTTTTTCTAAAAATAGTAATTGGAAAGGGGCATGAGAAGTTAAAAGATATATTCAAGGAAATAGTCAGTCTCTGCTTAATAATTTTAAGTTACTTAACCCAAAATGCTTTGTTTAAATTGAAAAAAATAATAAATTAAAAAAAAATTACTTATTTAAAAATTAAAGTCTTATCCTAGAATTTTTAGTGTTTTTATTACTTGCCCATATAAAAATTAGCAAACAATTCAAGAAAATTATAATTTTTTAACAGCAAGTGACTTGTGAGAACAAAAAATAATAATAAATAGTGTTTAAGTTATCCAAAATCAAAACATTTTTCTAAAATTGTTTACTTTTAATGATGGTTAGTTAGAAATCAATTCTAAAAACCTAATAAATGAATAAAGGATACTAAATTAATCTTTTATCTAAAAAAATTGATTAAAATACTTATAATTTTATTAAAAAGAATCTAATTTTTGCTTTTCCGATTATATTTATTAAGAAAATAAAACAAATTGTTTAAAACAAAAAAAAAATGCAAAAATTACATGAATAAAACCTTTTTTCCCCTTTTGTACAGAAATTTTTGGTTAAAATCAAATTATTCTTTATTTTTCGTCTTATTAAAAATATTTATATACCTTTTTATCTAGACAAGTTACTACAACTGACCACAACTAACCACAATAGGCAAATAATCCACTAAAATTATTATTTTATATTCAAATCTATTTCGTGGGAACAAAAAACAATAAGAGATAGACTTTAGGTTAGCCCAAATCATTATTTTTTAAAAAGTTTCACTTTAGAAGAGATTAGTTTTAAATATCCTTCATAATACAAAATTATTAAACAATTCTTAAAATCTTATAAATTAATTAGGTATACTTTTTAAAATTTACCGTAGTATCTCTAACAAATTACGAAATAAGATCAGAAAGGCAAAATTAACTTTTTTAAATAAATTTTTAAGTTTTCTTGACCTAAATGAAAAATGTTAGAATTTTTTCTAAAAATAGTAATTGGAAAGGGTGCATGAGAAGTTAAAAGATATATTCAAGGAAATAGTCAGTCTCTGCTTAATAATTATAAGTTACTTAACCCAAAATGCTTTGTTTAAATTGAAAAGAATAATAAATTAAAAAAAATACTTATTTAAAAAATTAAAATCTTATCCTAGAATTTTTAGTGTTTTTATTACTTGTCCATATAAAAATTAGAAACAATTCAAGAAAATTATAATTTTTTAACCAAGTGACTTGTGAGAACTAAAAATAATAATAAATAGTGTTTAAGTTATCCAAAATCAAAATATTTTTCTAAAATTGTTTACTTTTAATGATGGTTAGTTAGAAATCAATTCTAAAACCTAATAAATGAATAAAGGATACTAAATTAATTTTTTATCTAAAAAATTGATTAAAATACTTATAATTTTATTAAAAAGAATCTAATTTTTGCTTTTCCGATTATATTTATTAAGAAAATAAACAAATTGTTTAAAACAAAAAAAATTGCAAAAATTACATGAATAAAACCTTTTTTTTCCCCTTTGTACAGAAATTTTTGGTTAAAATCAAATTATTCTTTATTTTTCGTCTTATTAAAAATATTTATATACCTTTTATCTAGACAAGTTACTACAACTGACCACAACTAACCACAATAGGCAAATAATCCACTAAAATTATTATTTTATATTCAAATCTATTTCTGGAACAAAAACAATAAGAGATAGACTTTAGGTTAGCCAAATCAATTATTTTTAAAAAGTTTCACTTTAGAAGAAGTTAGTTTAAATATCCTTCATAATACAAAATTATTAAACAATTCTTAAAATCTTATAAATTAATTAGGTATACTTTTTAAAATTTACCGTAGTATCTCTAACAAATTACGAAATAAGATCAGAAGGCAAAAATTAACTTTTTTAATAAATTTTAAGTTTTCTTGACCTAAATGAAAAATGTTAGAATTTTTTCTAAAATAGTAATTGGAAAGGGTGCATGAAGTTAAAAGATATATTCAAGGAAATAGTCAGTCTCTGCTTATAATTATAAGTTACTTAACCCAAAATTTTGTTTAAATTGAAAAGAATAATAAATTAAAAAAATACTTATTTAAAAAATTAAAGTCTTATCCTAGAATTTTTAGTGTTTTTATTACTTGTCCATATAAAAATTAGCAAACAATTCAAGAAAATTATAATTTTTTAACAGCAAGTGACTTGTGAGAACTAAAAATAATAATAAATAGTGTTTAAGTTATCCAAAATCAAAATATTTTTCTAAAATTGTTTACTTTTAATGATGGTTAGTTAGAAATCAATTCTAAAACCTAATAAATGAATAAAGGATACTAAATTAATCTTTTATCTAAAAAATTGATTAAATACTTATAATTTTATTAAAAAGAATCTAATTTTGCTTTTCCGATTATATTTATTAAGAAAATAAAACAAATTGTTTAAAACAAAAAAAATTGCAAAAATTACATGAATAAAACCTTTTTTTTCCCTTTTGTACAGAAATTTTTGGTTAAAATCAAATTATTCTTTATTTTTCGTCTTATTAAAAATATTATATACCTTTTTATCTAGACAAGTTACTACAACTGACCACAACTAACCACAATAGGCAAATAATCCACTAAAATTATTATTTTATATTCAAATCTATTTCGTGGGAACAAAAACAATAAGAGATAGACTTTAGGTTAGCCCAAATCAATTATTTTTTAAAAAGTTTCACTTTAGAAGAGAGTTAGTTTAAATATCCTTCATAATACAAAAATTATTAAACAATTCTTAAAATTTATAAATTAATTAGTATACTTTTAAAATTTACCGAGTATTCTAACAAATTACGAAATAAGATCAGAAGGCTAAAATTAACTTTTTTTAATAAATTTTAAGTTTTCTTGACCTAAATGAAAAATGTTAGAATTTTTTCTAAAAATAGTAATTGGAAAGGGTGCATGAGAAGTTAAAAGATATATTCAAGGAAATAGTCAGTCTCTGCTTAATAATTATAAGTTACTTAACCCAAAATGCTTTGTTTAAATTGAAAAGAATAATAAATTAAAAAAATACTTATTTAAAAAAATTAAAGTCTTATCCTAGAATTTTTATGTTTTTATTACTTCCCATATAAAAATTAGCAAACAATTCAAGAAAATTATAATTTTTAACAGCAAGTGACTTGTGAGAACAAAAATAATAATAAATAGTGTTTAAGTTATCCAAAATCAAAATATTTTTCTAAAATTGTTTACTTTTAATGATGGTTAGTTAGAAATCAATTCTAAGAACCTAATAAATGAATAAAGGATACTAAATTAATCTTTTATCTAAAAAAATTGATTAAAATACTTATAATTTTATTAAAAGAATCAATTTTTGCTTTTCCGATTATATTTATTAAGAAAAAAACAAATTGTTTAAAACAAAAAAATTGCAAAAATTACATGAATAAAACCTTTTTTCCCTTTTGTACAGAAATTTTTGGTTAAAATCAAATTATTCTTTATTTTTCGTCTTATTAAAAATATTTATATACCTTTTTATCTAGACAAGTTACTACAACTGACCACAACTAACCACAATAGGCAAATAATCCACTAAAATTATTATTTTATATTCAAATCTATTTCGTGGGAACAAAAAACAATAAGAGATAGACTTTAGGTTAGCCCAAATCAATTATTTTTTAAAAAAGTTTCACTTTAGAAGAGAGTTAGTTTTAAATATCCTTCATAATACAAAAATTATTAAACAATTCTTAAAATCTTATAAATTAATTAGGTATACTTTTAAAATTTACCGTAGTATCTCTAACAAATTACGAAATAAGATCAGAAAGGCAAAAATTAACTTTTTTTAATAAATTTTTAAGTTTTCTTGACCTAAATGAAAAATGTTAGAATTTTTTTCTAAAAATAGTAATTGGAAAGGGTGCATGAGAAGTTAAAAGATATATTCAAGGAAATAGTCAGTCTCTGCTTAATAATTATAAGTTACTTAACCCAAAATGCTTTGTTTAAATTGAAAAGAATAATAAATTAAAAAAAAAATTACTTATTTAAAAAATTAAAGTCTTATCCTAGAATTTTTAGTGTTTTTATTACTTGTCCATATAAAAATTAGCAAACAATTCAAGAAAATTATAATTTTTTAACAGCAAGTGACTTGTGAGAACAAAAAATAATAATAAATAGTGTTTAAGTTATCCAAAATCAAAATATTTTTCTAAAATTGTTTACTTTTAATGATGGTTAGTTAGAAATCAATTCTAAAAACCTAATAAATGAATAAAGGATACTAAATTAATCTTTTTATCTAAAAAATTGATTAAAATACTTATAATTTTATTAAAAGAATCTAATTTTTGCTTTTCCGATTATATTTATTAAGAAAATAAAACAAATTGTTTAAAACAAAAAAAAATTGCAAAAATTACATGAATAAAACCTTTTTTTTCCCTTTTGTACAGAAATTTTGGTTAAAATCAAATTATTCTTTATTTTTCGTCTTATTAAAAATATTTATATACCTTTTTTTCTAGACAAGTTACTACAACTGACCACAACTAACCACAATACGCAAATAATCCACTAAAATTATTATTTTATATTCAAATCTATTTCGCGTGGGAAAAAAAAACAATAAGAGATAGACTTTAGGTTCCCCAAATAAATTTTTTTTAAAAAAAGTTTCACTTTAGAAGAGTTATTTTTAAATATCCTTCATAATAAAAAAAATTATTAAACAATTAAAATCTTAAAATTAATAGGTATATTTTTTAAAATTTCCCGGTATCTCTAACAAATTACGAAATAAGATCAGAAAGGCAAAAATTAATTTTTTTTTAAATAAATTTTTAAGTTTTTTTGACCTAAATAAAAAATGTTAAATTTTTTTTCTAAAAATAGAAATTTGGGGAAGGGTGCATGAGGTTAAAAGATATTTCAAGGAAATATCAGTTTTGCTTAAAAATTTTTTAAGTTACTTAACCCAAAATGCTTTGTTTAAATTGAAAAGAATAAAAAATTTTAAAAAAAAAATACTTTTTTAAAAAAATTAAAAGTCTTTTCCTAAAATTTTTTAAATTTTTTATTACTTGCCATAAAAAAATTAGCAAACAATTCAAGAAAATTAAAATTTTTTTAACAGAAAATGACTTGTGAGAAAAAAAAATAATTAAATAGTGTTTGTTATCCAAAATCAAAATATTTTTCAAAATTGTTTACTTTTAATGATGGTTAGTTAGAAATCAATTCTAAAAACCTAATAAATGAATAAAGGATACTAAATTAATCTTTTTATCAAAAAAAATTGTTTAAAAATACTTAAAATTTTTATTAAAGATCTAATTTTTGCTTTTCCGATTATATTTATTAAGAAAATAAAACAAATTGTTTAAAACAAAAAAAATTGCAAAATTTACATGAAAAAAACCCTTTTTTTTTCCCTTTTGTACAAAAATTTTTTGGTTAAAATCAAATTATTTTTATTTTTCGTCTTATTAAAATATTTATATACCTTTTTATCTAGACAAGTTACTACAACTGCCCACAACTAACCAAAAAGGGAAATAACCCCTAAAATTATATTTTATATTCAAATCTATTTCGTGGGAACAAAAAACAATAAGAGATAGACTTTGGTTACCCCAAATCAATTTTTTTTTTAAAAAAGTTTCATTTAAAAAGGGGTTATTTTAAATATCCTTCATAATACAAAAATTATTAAAAATTTTAAAATCTTTAAATTAATTGGTATACTTTTTAAAATTTACCGTAGTATCTCAAACAAATTACGAAATAAGATCAGAAAGGAAAAAATTTACTTTTTTATATTATAAGTATTTTAATCAATTTTTAGATAAAAAGATTAATTTAGTATCCTTTATTTATTTATTAGGTTTTTAAATTGATTTCTAACTAACCATCATTAAAAGTAAAAAATTTTTAGAAAATATTTTGTTTTTGGGATATTTAAGTTATCCAAAATCAAAATATTATTATAAACTATTTATTTATTTTTGTTCTCAAAGACACTTGCTGTTAAAAAATTATAATTTTTTTGGGATGTTTCCTAATTTTTATAAGGACAAGTAATAAAAACACTAAAGATTCTAGGTTAAGACTTTAATTTTTTAAATAAGTAATTGTTTTAATTTTTTATTTTTCAATTTAAACAAAGCATTTTGGTAGTAACTTAAAATTATTAGGCAGAGACTGACTATTTCCTTGAATATATCTTTTAACTTCTCATGCCCCCTTTCCCAATTACTATTTTTAGAAAAATTCTAACATTTTCATTAGGCAAGTATAAAAAAGTTAATTTTTGCCTTTAAAAATCTTATTTCGTAATTTGAGAATACTACGTAAAAAAAAAAAAAATACCTAATTAATATAAGATTTTAAGAATTGTTTAAAAATTTTTTTATTATGAGGATATTTAAAACTAATTTCAAAGTAAATTTTAAAAATAATTGTTTTTGTATCAAAGTCTATCTCTTATTTTTTTTTTGTTCCACAAAAAATAATTTGAATTAAAATTTTAGTGAATATTGCCTATTGTGGTTAGTTTTGGCGGTGCGGTAACTGTCTAGATAAAGGTATATAAATATTTTTAATAAGACGAAAATAAAGAATATTGTTAACCAAAATTTCTGTACAAAGAAAAAAGGTTTTATTCATGTAATTTTGCAATTTTTTTTTAAAACCCTTTTTTATTTTTAAAAATATAACCCGGAAAAGCAAAAATTAGATTCTTTAATAAAATTATAGGTATTTTAATCTAAGATAAGATTGATTTGTATCCTTTATTCATTTTTGGGTTTTAGAATTGATTTCTAACTAACCATCTTTAAAAAATAAACAATTTTAGAAAAATATTTTGATTTTTGAAAACTTAAACTATTTATTATTATTTTTTGTTCTCACAAGACACTGCTGTTAAAATATAATTTTTTTAAATTGTTCCTAATTATATGGGCAAAGTAAAAAACCTAAAAATTCAGGACAAATTTTCATTTTTAAAAAAAAAAAATTCATTATTATTTTTAAAAATTAAAAAAAGCATTAATAAATAAATATTTTAATCATTTTGGGTAAAGTAATTGTATCCTTTTTAAAAATTTTAAAGAAAAAATTATTTCAAAAAAAAACCATCTTTTAAAGTAAATTTAAGAAAATTTTTGATTTTGGTTTATAAAACACCATTATTATTATTTTTCTCTGATCTTGTGTTAATTATTCTTGAATTTTTTTTATTTTATATGGAAAAATTTTTAAAACACTAATTCTGGGAAGTTAATTTTAAATAGAAATTTTTTTTTTTAATTTATTATTCTTTCAATTTAAACAAAGCATTTTGGGTTAAGTAACTTAAACTTTAAGCAGGGCGACATTTCCGGATATATCTTTTAACTTCTCATGCACCCTCCAATTCCCATTTATAGAAAAATCAACAATTTTTTCATTAGTCAAAAAACAAAATTTATTAAAAAAGTTAATTTGGGCCTTTTTATTTTCGTAATTTGTTAAATTTCACGGTAAATAAAAACTACCTAATTTATGGGGAAAGGGAAAAAGTTTAATTTTGTATTATGAAGGAAAATTTTTAAAAATAACTCTCTCAAAGTGAAACTTTTTAAAAAATTGATTTGGGCAACCTGAAGTCTTCTCTTATTGGTTTTGTTCCCACGAAATAGATGAATATAAAATAATTAAATGGATTATTGCCTATTGTGGTTGGGTTTTGGTCGGGTAGGGAACTGTCTAGATAAAGGTATATAAATATTTTAATAAGACGAAAAAATAAAGATAATTTGATATCAACAAAAATTTCTGTAAAGGAAAAAGGTTATTATGTATTTTGCAATTTTTTTTTTAAACAATTTGTTTTTTTTTAATTTAAAAATAATCGGAAAGCAATAGATTCTTTTAATAAAATTATAGAAAATTTTCATTTTCTTATATAAAGATAAATTTAGTATCCTTTATTCATTTATTAGGTTTTTTAAAATTTTTTCTCTAACCATCATTAAAAATAAAAATTTTAAAAAAAAATTTTGTTTTGGAAAAATTTTAAAACTATTTTTTTTTTTTGTTCCCAAAATCATTTCGTTAAAAAATTATAAAGGGGGGAAATTTTTTTTTTAATTTTTTATGGGCAATAAAAAAAAACACAAAAATTTTTAAAATAAACTTTAATTTTTTAAAAAAGAATTTTTTTTAAATTTTTTTTTTTTCCTTTAAACAAAGTTTTTGGGGTTAAAATAATTAAAATTTTAAAACAGAGATTTTACCCATTTCCTTGAATTTTTTTTCTTCTCATCCCCCCAATTACTATTTTAAAAAAAAATTTAAAAATTTTTTTATTTAGGTAAAAAAAAAAAATTTTTTAAAAAAATTTTTTTTTTCTAAAATTATTTCAATTTGTTAAGTACTAGGGAAAATTTTAAAAAATATACCTGATTAATTTATAATTTTTAAAAAAATTTTTTAATTTTTTGTTTTTGAAGGATTTTAAAAAAATAACTCTTTCTAAAAATAAAATTTTTTTTAAAAAAAATTGATTTGGGCAACCTAAAGTCTATCTCTTATTTTTTTTTTCCCAGGGTAGTTTTTAATAAAAAATAATAATTTTAGTGGATTTTTTCACGGGGTTGGTTTGGGCAATTGTTTTAACTTGT